>RXPK01000374.1:0-173453 GCA_004143645.1 Protaetia brevitarsis
CATTATATAGCATATTTAAGCTTTTTCTTATCGAGTAGTAGAGTTACAAATGACTAGAGACCGGATTATATGCAAAGTGCATATATTTTATTTTTTGCATATATTGCATATTTAGGCATTTCTATGCATATTTTTACAAACTTTATTTAAGCTTTTTCTTATCCTTTCTATTAGTAAAAATTCCTAGTAATTCCTAATGTAGATCGACAACCGACAATTCTCAGAACGATAAATCCTTTACATTGGTTTCTCTAATACTTTTTTCCAAGAACTGCACGTGTTTAATTTCGCCTAGCAGAAGGGATGTGGTAAATACGTTTTATTACTTTTAATTCCCAAATAAACTATTTATTCATTGAATATCTTTGAACGAAACAGCATGTAATTGTGTTACGTTTTTAAATACTGTGCGTACATACAATGAGTATAGCGAACAAATTTTTTTATGGATTAAGCCATATCCTGAACTGGTAAAGGGTGACGACGAAATATTTTGTCGCGCCTGCAGTAAACTGGTAAGTTTAGTTTTACTAAAAGCTTTACAATTGTTTTTAAATTCTTTAACTTTTGATATAAAATGACAATTATTGTTGTAGGTGTCTTCTGAGAGAAAATACCTGATTGATCAACACGTTAAAACTCCATTACATATTGGAAAATGTGAAAAACTAAAGCGATCCGCATGTGTGCAGCAATCTATACGTCAATGTGTAGCATCAACTTCACGAAACTCAGAACAAGAAGAATATAATACGGATCTGTGTAACGCATTAATTTCGTCTAACATACCATTAACAAGATTAAACAATGTTAATTTGAAATCATTTCTGCAAAAATATTGCAAACATAATATACCTAACGAAAGTCCCTTACCAAAAAATTATATCACATCTTGTTACCAGCAAACAATAGCAGAAATTCAACAATTGGTAGGGAATAATTTTATTTATATCATGGTAGATGAAAGTACGGAGAAGTGTGGCCGTTATATTGCCTATTTGTTAATAGGAATTCTTCATGAAGATATTGTAGGTAAATTATATTTAATTTATTGTAAAAAAACTTCAAAAAACAAATAATGTGACAATTGCCCAATTCGTTCAAGAAGGTTTATCAAATTTCTTTTTACCTGGAAGTATACCTTGAGAAAAATTTTTACTAATGTTGTCCGACGCTGCACCATACATAATAAAAGCCGCGCAAAAGTTAAAATTTTTTTATAGTAACATTATTCATACCACTTGTTTAGCTCATGGGTTCAATCGTGTAGCCGAAGACATTATGAATCAATTCCCCTTTGATTAATGATTTAATTAGCAATGTCAAAAAAGTATTTTTAAAAGCACCTTTACGAATCCAATTTTATTAGGAGCGACTTCCCGGTGTTAAGTTGTCTCCTGTACCGATTATTACGAGATGGGGTACATGGTTAGAGCCTGCAATTTTTTTCGGCGATCATTTTGAAGGAATAAAAAACGTAATTCTTGAAATCACTGCTGACTGCATTGCTCTAGAAAACTGTAAAAAGATAGTAGCATCAACAGAATTGCTACAAAACCTTTTGTATATTAAGTCAAATTATAGCTTTGTTTCAAGTTCCATTCGTAAACTAGAGACGCAAGAGATGTCGCTCTTGGAATCAGTCGAAATAGTAGACGAATTTGATATGCTATGTAAGAAGGTTGAGGGTACAATAGGTAATTCTATATACGATAAATTTAAAAAAGGGATAAATAAAAATGCGGGGTATTTGAAATTGAAGAAAGTTAAGAAAATTTTGGAAGGTGAAACAGTAAACGATTTCGACTTTAATTTTAGTTTAGAATGTATTGCAAAGTTAAAAAATGCTCCAGTTACATCTGTGGATGTTGGAAGAAGCTTTTCTATTTCGAAACATATGTATTCTGATAGAAGACAAAACTTTCTTTTACACAATTTTGAAAAACATTTAATTATAAATTGTTTTAGAAATATGTTATGAAAAAATTTTGTGCAATAAAGTTAATGTTTAAATTTCTGCTCTTATTTATTTAATGTAAAAATGTTGCATATTGTCGCAATTTTTTTGCATATATGCCCCAGGTTTATGCATATTTTCTCAAAAATCGATGCATATATATGCGCATATATTCCAGTTTTTCTTTGCATGTAATCCGGTCTCTAGTTATGACACAGCAGAAGTCGCAAAAGTAAAAAGGAAAGAACAGGTAGAAGAGATAAACAGCTTTTTTATTTATAGCGAAGATATTGATAAAAAAGTAAATTAATCTCCAATATGAAATTAGTAAGCTATGAACTTGAATACAGATGGGAAATGAAAGCTGAGAAACCGGCTGCTAATTGTAAGTAATACTGTAAAATAACTAAAAAGATTATAGTGACGGTGAGTTTCATATTAACAAAATAGATTCTAATGAGACCATATAAGACATCTGGTTCCAGCAAGATGATTGTCCGGCCCACAACATTCGCGATGTGCAACATTTTGTGAGAGAGGGGTGTCAAACAATGGACCAGTACAATGGCCTACGACTTTAACCCTTTGATTTTTATTTATGGGGCACCATTAAAAACAAAGTATTTCATTTTGAACAGCCAGAAACTCGGGAAATTTTAGAGCAGAGAGTGCTAGATCACTAAACGAAAACACACTTCGTAGAGTTCGTAACTCTGTTAGAATAAGGTGCCAAAAGTGTCTAAATAACTACCACGGGCAAAGTTCTTATTTTATACATCCTTGTATCAAATACTGTAAATACACATCTAAAGAAAACTTAATGGAATTATTTGAGAGTAATACAATAATATTAATTATATTTGAACAGAAATCTCAAAATAAAAACTTTTTTACTTACAACAGCTTCATTACCCTCGCTTAAGTCCTTCTGCTCGTAATAATTGTCCCAGTCTACGCAAGCTGGTTGCACATCGTCGGAAAAGTCAAATTCTCTATCCACTTCTAACAAAACTGTATTACCATTGGTGAGTGCATAATACTTGGCGTGGGCTACGCTAATCTGTAATTGGATAAATTTGAAATTACTCTCAGTAAGACGATTAGAGATCGGGGTCAGATGAACTTTCATCTTAAAAGGACTTACTTTCCTAATCTGCATCGATTTCTTTTTCCTGTGTATGTTACTGTAGTGCTTACCGGCGACAATTGTCGACTTTGATATAATATCTACCATTAAGTGCCATAGTATTTCAGAAGCGCCTCGAGCAGTGAAACACGATACCGCTATAAAGCAAATCGTAAATATTAGGAGTGTATCTTTTGAAGCATTTAGCTTTTTTTTGCACAAGCAAGGAGCAATTTAAAGTCAGCGTCCATAACAATCACCCCAGTGACCAACTATATTTATTTCATATTTTATAAATATTTAAAAAATATTACATCTTTCTTGAATATTAGTTATATTAGTATAATATGCATAAAATATATTATAGAAAATATATTAGGAAAACATTTAAAAATATATATGTTATGTAGCATTAATAATTTTTTATTGCAAATGTTTTTCAATATATTTTTCATAACTCTGCAAGAATATTTTGCTTTGTATTTCTGTAAATATTTATTTCATATAAAAAAAAAAGATTGAATTTTTGCTTTTGTACATTTGGTGCGTAGGACGAATAATATAAAATGGGTAAAGTATGCATACATATTAAGTAGGTATGTACCTATTTAAATGATAGTTTAAAGATTAAATTAGATAATATATATCTAATACGATTTAACCAGTATCTAAGTTGAGCGTTGTAACTTATCTATTAATATATCTGCGTTTTGTATTATATTATTTGTAATATTTGTAAGTTGCGAACGTCAACACAACACCTCTATTCATTACGGTGCCGGTGTTATATGATTTAGTATTGTTTATGCTTCTATGGATTAGGCACATAGAATGCATACGCGCACGTGCGTATCATCAGTGTTTTCATTCGTTTGTCTGTTACATGTTATAGTTTATAATAGTATACGATTATGGTAGATTAGGGTTAATTAATTGTTGCGGGGAGTGTTTTAGTTTTTGTGGTGACTACGAGGTAAGCAAAACTTTGAACATGTCATGGCATTTATAAGATAATTGGAATGCTCAATATCGCTATGTACAGAAATCGTTTAATAATATAATTGTAGGAATTTTATGCATCATATATGCACTGCATCTACCAGATAAATTGTTAGTTGATTTGCTTAAGAGATTCATCTCGGTAGATAAGCGTCATAACCTCAAATAGAGGTTAGAATACGTTGTGTTGTTTTATTGTTTGTACGTAGAATGTTTTCAAATATTATGAAATAAAGTAAAAATAAGTATCGTAAGTATTAGAATGTAGCACCACTCCAATTATTGTAAATGCTCCAAATGTATTAGTAGGTGTTGATAATGTTGTACGATGTTTTATTCATGGTATGATCTAATACAATTGACATTGTTTTAGAGGCCACAAGGAAACGCCATGAGAGCGCCACTACCGAAGATATGAAAAAAGCCATAGGGTTGTACTTGGCACCAGCCAAGGCTATACTTAAAAATGAGTATTTTTCATTTTTATTGGCTTATATTCAAATAAAATGTAAATAAATAAATACGTTTGTTTTTTATTTAGAATACTTCAATTAAAAAATAGAAAAAATATAGCGCTTACATTAATTTTAAAATATGGAATAAATATTTTAATTGAATATTTTATCATTTAGAAAAAAATATGAAAAATATATTCAAAAACCCCTCACGAAAAATATTTATAAAATATATTTTCAAAAATATCTATGTAATATTTCTGGCTGTTAGGGTAGTTTAAAGAATATTATGATTTTTTTCAAAAATGTAATTTCGCGGTAAACATAGAGTAAAAATATATTATTTTATTTAACAGGAGAAAAAGGGGGTTATAATTAATTACAATCTAATTTAGGCACTATTAAATGAAAATATATAATTTGAACTTTAAAATAAACCGTGATTTATATGTATTTTGTTTTACTCTTTTAATTTATGAATAACCAAACTTCTTCGACTACGATTATTTTATTGATTTTGCAAAGTTTGTTCGCGAATATTTTTGTAAATAGATACTGTAGAGCTTTAGGAAAAAATACGGGTCTTCTAATTTTGGGCAAAGATTTCAAACTTAAAATATAAAAAGAATCCAAAACATTAAAATTTTTAGGTGCTCTTGTTGATATGGAGTGACCCATATGCATATGCAAAAATCTTGCGAAGCTCACAAATACTGGGGTAAGTACTAATATGTACTACAAATCTACATACTTTGGGAGGCCTTACCAACCTGTTAGTACGTGAACCGGTGAAATAATAGTCCCTGTACATTTTAAATCCTCATCTTCGTCATAGATGGCCGCTATCCATGGATACTTGCTTTTTGGTGTTGGTCGACCACAATCTGTAAATAAGCAAAAATTACGTTTGTGAACTACATGTCGCAAAATGTGACGTAAAACCGTATTAAAACTAAAAATGTATTTTGTAATGTACACAAGGAGCATCACAAAAAGTGTCTAAATACAATGAACCGATAGAATATGCTACCAGGCGGAGCACATGGTCTATTGTACGAGTCCCATACTTGCAAGAGCAATGAAAGGGAAACGAATAACACCAGGAACGGACGCGAGTTTCTGCCTACACTGTAAAAAATTACAGTAATTTTGCCATGGTAAATCAGGAATATTACATGTAATAACGTTGTGAATTTACCACAACCCAGATAACAATTTAAGGTTTATACAAGCCTTTTTAAAGGTTGTTCCGACAAGGGAAAAAGCTTGTCAACATGCTTGTTATGGCAAGGGTGTAAGCTTGCTGCAAGGTTATGACAAGCTTGCTAGTCGACACAGGACAAGGTTTTTCCCAAGTAAGGTTACAGGTTAAGCTTGTCTGTAAAAGCATGTGACAAGGTTACCATGGCAAGGTTCCCATAAGCTTGTCTGTAAAAGCATATGACAAGGTTGGAATGACAATGTTGAGCCAAGCTTTAGAGAAAGCCTGTACAAACCTTGATAAAAGTTTTAACAATCAACAAAATAGGAATTGGATATTAATTTCTTCTTTTCTTGGTTTCTAGGTCATAAAAATGTAGAAATGTACATTAAGGACGTTTCGTTTTAATTTTCAGAGCTTTTTCAAGATATATGTAAAATATAAATTATAAATGGTATACATTTTTTTATTTAATAAACAAAACATTGTTTACTATGAATTTTGAATTATGATTTTATCATTTATTAAACAATTACTTATAATTTACACCATTTACAATTTATATTTTTATATGTATACTTGAAAAAGCTTTTGAAATCAAAGTGAACGTCCTTATTTATGTACATTTCCATATTTTGACCTAAAAACAAGAAAATGGAAGAAATTAATATCCAATTCCTATTTTGCTTTGATTGTTGTAAGCTTTTATCAAGGTTTGTATAAGCTTTCTCTAAAGCTTGGCTATAGTCAAGGAAGGAGTTGGGTATATGACCTCTTCTTCATGTGACTTTGAAATTACTAAAATATTTTAAGGAAAGATATAACCAGCAAGCTGAAACCAAAATAAATTCGTACAAATAAACTTTATGTAACTTCCAAGTGTTTCCAAAAATGTTTTTTACAAAATTATTGCTAAACAAAACTCAGAGAGAATTTTAGTAAATTAGATATAATTTGCGTTCTTTTTTTTATTTTCGATGCCGTCCATCGTCTCCTAAATATTTTATTGTTTTCAAAATCATATCTGTTTGCATCAAGTAAAATTCATTCAAATTAAATTTAGAATTTCAGTATTTAAATAATAAAAAAAAACTTCTACATATTTTATATATACTATTTAAATTGCGTTTTTATTTATATAGAAACAACACTATAATCTATTTTCCGTTGCCATCATGTTGCTGCGATTTCTCTGTAATAAAAAACCACAACTATTAAAAATTAAACAATACAGAGATGGGAAGACAAGGGAAACGGTATCAGTTTCCCAAGAGTCGACAAGTCGTGGTGGATATTATGAAAAGTAACTGTTTCCCTCGTTACTACAAAATACAAACTATCTTATTTTTACTCTATACTTAGTGGTTATTAAATAAAATACTCACCAAAAATAATTTTAAGCATTTCAGTCTTCTGGAAAGGGTTTTTTTTAAGCTTTTTCCTGTTAGAGAATGATTTGCCGCAATATTGTCCTCTAGTGGCTTTTTTAGGATGTTTGATGTCAAACTCTAAACGCTCCTTCCATGGGTTGATATCAAATATCGAATCTGTAAATTTTTTGTTGGAATTAATTCAATAAATGAACATGGTTTCGGACTTAAAAAAAACAGGTAATAATTTAAATAATATCAATTACTCACCAACTTTTTTTTTCTCCAAGAAGAGTTTTCAACTATTTGATGGTTTACTAATGTCACAGAAGCTTCTATATTCGCTGAAAAAGGATTTCATAAGTTATGAAATTGATTCTCCTCTTAATCCTTATTAGTTACCATATAATGCCTGTTTGTATTGCGGCAGTCTGTTGGGCCAAACCTTTAACCGTATCCATTTTAGTTCTAAACACTCTGCTATGAAAGAAAAATCTTCTAAACCTTCCACATTACGCCTGAGTTTAATTTAATTTGGTGACGCTCATTACTGTAATCGGTTCCTAAAAAATATTTGATAACATTAGAATGATTTCTTGAAATAAGAGATACAAATATATATATATAATATTCTTATTAATTATAACACAAATTTATATGTGTATTTTTTAATTTATTTTAAAAATCCTTTTACACTGTCATTAAAACTGAAAAAAACCTCAAACATTTAATTATTCATAATTTCTGAATTATATAAAATCAAATTACTACAAGCTATCTAGTTAGCAAATATAAACTATAACTTTTTAAACTAAGTGCATTGGCTTATGCGCTTATGGTGTAGAAAATTAGGTTAGAATTATATGCAATAGTTGGGGCAATTTACTACATGTTAAATACATGTATTCGCAGGAACGGTATATATATACGGTACAGTAGTAAATCAAATGGAAATTAGTAGAAAATATTATACCGAGTCTGGCCACGTACATCTCCATTTGTTTTCTTTGTACACAGACACAGTTTGATTCATCGGTTAGAATTATAAACTATTGATATTCTTGAAGCAACAACGCATATCTAGTAAAAGATATAAAATTAGGAAAACTTACTTTGGATGAATGATGTTTTAAACTATTATACACTGAAACAGCTCAAACGCATACGACACGACTGGACAAAACAAACAATGGCAGTCGATGACAGAATAGCGGAATGGCGTAAACAAAAAAAATCAATACTCGATAAACGATTGACGCCGAATCACTCCGGAAATACACGAAGTCACCGTACCATGATATAATAACTTTGTCGCAACCATTTCGCAACCTTGCATTAACCCCAGCATTAATCTTTTACTGTTAAGTTTGTCTGGACAAGGTAAAGTTAAGCAAGTGGCAAGCTTGTCGTAAGCTTACGTGTTATCTGGGAAAATAAATCATGTAAATTTTGTTTTACATGTTTTTTTCTAGGATATTTAACATGGAAAAAGAAATTTCGGTAAAATTTATAGCTTTTTAAGTTTAACATGTAACAAAAATTCAAAAGGAACGAACTTGTACAATTTTGTGTTTACTATCAAATATTTTTAAGTTAGTTTAAAATTGACATTTTTTTTGGGTATTTAGTGCACTTTAAAAATAATTTTACTAGTAAACTAATAATTTTACTGTACAAATTACAAGAAACTTTTATATTTATTTGTTTTTACTTGAATTTACGGATGAAACTATAGATATGGAAAATACGAAATTCATACGCCGCAATGTGATTGGTTATTGGGTTATTTATCTTGCGCGTAGGTAATTCTATTCGCTTGTCGAATTTATTATTGGCTCAATGATACCACCTAGTAATGTAATAGTGATGCGTCACAAACAATCGTAGGTTTCGCGTAAGGGTGTTCATTCTTGATCCCTGGTTGAGCGATTCAGTGTGACTTATTAGGTGCTATAAAAGAATTAGGCAAGTTAGTTTTATAAATACGCATTTACAGATATTTGTATATTGTAGTTATCAATTGTTCTTAAAATTTAACATAGTACTTTGAAGGACATACTAACTTATAATCAGATAGGTGCAAGCGTAACCGTAACGTGTTTTCAGAAGTAGGTATACATTATATTTCCTAAATACAAATACAAATAGATTCTAACGAAGAGAGTAAGGATATCGGAATTATGATGTAGTATGTAGTATCTATTGCAACTTCATATTTAGAAGTTAATATTTGTCACAGATGAAATTACGTAGATATAAATTGTAGGGTAAACGATTAATATTTGTGGCCATTTTGGAAAAATTCAAGAATGAATCTTATCAATTTTAGTAATTTTTTTTTTTAAATTTGATGCAGAAGCCCGATTTTGGGTTTTTTTTAGACATAACCATTTTAAAATAAAGAAGTTTAGGAGGTTATGTCAGCCTGAAATCGCATTGTCAACTTGAATCTGAACGATGTATAGATAATAATTCTTAGTATCTATTGTAAATGACTATTTAGTCATACATATGTTATTTTTTTCTAATTTTAACTATATGTATTGTATATAACAATTTATTAATTTCTTTTCGTTTTCTCGGTTTTAGGTTTTCAGAAAAACATGGAAATGCTCAACGACGTTTCGCTTTTATTGCAAAAGCTTTTTCAACTAAAAATATATAAAAAATATAAATCATAAAGTGGCAATGAAAATTATGAATAAATTTGTTGTCTAATAAATGACAAAATCATAATTGTTTCGTTTACTTTACTTTAATTTTCAATATATCGTTTTGTTTTATTTAAAGATTGTATTTCAATGTAATATGTTTTGATTATTTATTGTTAAGTATATAAATATTATTGAATTTTGTAATTAAATATACTTCTAAAAAATATTACTGTATTTAGTTATAAAATTAAATTATATATAGTTTTGTGAAGTGTTGTATGTTAATTTTATGATCAATTGCGTTTTTTTTTTTTGTTTATGAATTTGAATCATTTCAAGTATATTACCTGTTAAAATTGTTATATCGTTAAAATCAAATGTATGATTTTTATTTATTTCATGTTTTTTTAAGATTTTTGTTATATTTATATTCTTTTATTCTATTTTAATATGTTATTGGTTTTCAGTTTGACACAATTAACATACAAAACATCGTTTTTAGAATATCTAAGTTTTTTGTATGTAACTCAATAGCTTAGTAATTACTATGTACGTACAAATGTATGTGTTGCGTACAATGAATATCATGTGCGGCTATGATCGTGTACCACGTTATGTACTATGTATGTGTGTAATAAGACTAAACGTTTTTATGTACAACGTGTGTTTTACGTTACTATAATTGAATTCCCACTATTTACGACAGTTATGGGCCAGTCACGAATAGTCCGTAATTGAATTCATTAAGTAAACGTAAAAAAGTGCGATAGTCGTTTTTCGAAGGATTTGCTATTTTGTTGTGATAGTAAATCTTCGGTGACGCCAACATGGCGAATAGTAACAGTAATCTTGGCGGATCGAGAAACTAAAAGGACGAGAAAATTACGATTCATGGAAGTTTGCTGTTAGAAAACTATTTGGAATTGGAGGTTGTGGAGCTGTGTTACGGGTGCTGAAACTGACGTGAAAAAGGTAGCGAAAGCCAAATCAAAAATAATTTTACTAATAGAACCAGTAAAATTATGCTCACGTTAGAGAGGCGAAACAGCCAAAGAGGTATGGGATAAGCTGAATGCTGCCTTTGATGACTCAGGTCTCACGGAGAAAGGTAGGTCTGCTCCGTAAACTAATAACGACTAGGTTAGAATTGAGTGCCTCTGTGGAAGAGTATGTGAACTCAATAACAATGACAGCTCACAAATTGAATGCAATTGGAATGACTGTCACAGATGAATGGGTAGGAACATTGCTATTAGCAGGTTTATCAGACCAGTATAAACCAATGATAATGGGTATTGAGAGCTCCGGTGTAAAAATAACTGCTGATTCAATAAAAACTAAATTATTACAAGATGTGAAAGAAGAAGCTAGTGCAAATGATGCTGTTGCTTTGTTTGGAAGTGCAAATCGCAAGAAACAAGGACCGAAATCTAAGAAGACAGGAATTAGATGCTACGGATGTAATAAATTTGGGCATATTGCCAAGAATTGTCCAACTGCAAATAAAACCAAGGTAGAAAATAATTTATTTACATCCTTTACAGCCAAGGTAATGGACAAAGATGACTGGTACGTAGACTCTGGTGCGTCTAAGCATATGACGATGCGGAAGGACTGGTTGGTGAACGTTTCGACCCTGAACAATGATCAAGTTATGGTGGCCGATAATTCAAAACTGCAGATAGAGGCAAAAGGTGATATTCATTTAAAGGTGCGTGCAAATAATATCACAAATGATGTCAATATACGTGATGTTTTGTATATTCCAAACATATGTGCTAATTTACTTTCGGTTAGTCAAATGGTACATCAAGGGAATACTGTCAAATTTGATTCTGTCAAATGTCAAATTTTTAATAAGCAAAACCATTTGATTGCTACTGCAACAATGGTTGATAATATGTATAAACTGGATAGACCAATCCAAGTTGCTGACATAGCATTTGCTGTAAAAGCTTATGATCTCTGGCATAAAAGAACTGGACATGCAGGAGAAAACGCTCTAGAAAAAATGAAAAATGGAGCTGTCTTGGGAATTAGTTTTACTCGAGAAAGTAAACAACCATGCATTACATGTTTGGAAGGTAAGCAATCTCGACTTCCATTTGAAGATTCTGAATCCACTACAAGTACTGCCCTGGAACTGGTACATTCGGATGTATGTGGACCCATGGAGGAGAGATCACTAGGTGGTTCCCGATACTTTCTAACTTTCATGGATGATTATACAAGAAAGGTGTTTGTGTATATCATAAAAGAAAAGTCGGAAGTTGCTGAGAAATTCTTAGAATTTAAGAATTTTGCTGAAAACCAAAGTGGGAAAAGAATTCAGGTGTTGCGGACTGATAATGGCAAAGAATACTGCAGTGAAATTTTGCTGAAGTACTTGCATAAATTTGGAATTCAGCATCAAACGACTGCACCATACACGCCAGAACAAAACGGCAAGGCAGAAAGAATGAACAGAACCATTCTGGAAAAGGCTAGATGTTTATTGCTAGGAGCTAGCCTTGCAGAAGTGTTTCTGGCTGAAGCAGTAACAACTTCAGTTTACCTTATCAATAGGACCCCAAGTCGAATGTTGATGGACTACAAAACGGCAGAAGAAGCGTGGTCGCAGAAGAAACCATACATGAAGCATCTACGACAATTTGGTTGTATTGCAATGGTACATACACCAAAACAAAAGAGAAGAAAGCTTGATGCGAAGTCAACCCGTTGTATAATGGTAGGATACTGCGAAAATTCGAAAGCTTATCGATTGTATGACCCAATAAAAAAACAAATAGTAATCAGCCGAGATGTCGTTTTTCTGGAAGATCAGTTCTTCAATCAGGTAACGAAAGATGAAAATCAAATTACTAATAGTTTTATTCCGTTTCATACACTGCCTCCTATGGAAGAAAAAGAAGACCTTCCAACTGAAGATAATGGGGGCAAGAGATACTGTAGAAGTCAACCAAGAAGCAGAATGTGATTTAACAAAAAACTCCGAGGATCTTTGTGATGAAGAGGTGGTGGAAGAGAATCCCCAAAGGTCAAAACGAGTACCGAAACCAAAACACTATGAGGATTATGTAACTTACATGTGTCGTCTAGATGAAATGGCAATTGACAACGAGCCAGTTACGGTAGAAGAGGCCCTATCAGGACGCGAAAAAGAACATTGGCGACAGGCAATGCTAGAAGAATATCAATCTTTTATTGATAACGAGGCGTGGGAAATAACTGAAGCTCCACATGGTGCAAACATTGTTGACTGTAAGTGGGTGTACAAAAAGAAGAAAAATAGTGATGGTAGTCAGCGTTATCGAGCAAGGCTCGTCGCAAGAGGCTTTACTCAGAAGATGGGAATAGACTATCAGGAGACTTTTTCACCAGTAGTTAGACATAGTACACTAAGACTGTTAGTTGCATTAGCTGTTAAATTAGATTTAACCATCACTCATTATGACGTGATGACTGCTTTTTTAAATGGCAAGTTGCATGAATTGTTATACATGAAACAACCAGAAGGTTTTCAGATTTCTAACAATGAAAACAAAGTTTGCATGTTAAAAAAGGCCATTTATGGTTTAAAGCAATCGTCCCGTGTTTGGTACGAAAATGTGAATCAACTTCTTAATGAAATAGGTTATAAAAAATCTAAATTAGAACACTGCGTATACATTAAGGCTAAAGAAAACAGTTTGACAGTTATAGCGTTATATGTAGACGATTTCTTTGTTTTTTCAAACGATTCCATAGAAACTGAAATTTTAAAATCAAAATTAAGCGCTAAATTTAGATTAAAAGATTTAGGAGAATGTAAACAAATTTTAGGTATGAGAATAAATAGGAGTAGGGAAAGCGGGATTATAACGCTGGACCAGACAGATTATGTAAACCAAATATTGAAAAGATTTAATATGGCAGCCTGTAAGTCTGTAGCTACACCTCTGCCTAAAAATATAGATTTTAATTTAGAAGCTGAAGTCTGCAATAGAGACATACCGTATCAACAAGTAATAGGCTGTTTAATGTATTTGGCAGTCATGACGCGGCCAGACATTGCTCATTCAGTAAGTTTCTTAAGTCAATTCAATAATAACTACACTGAGTCTCATTGGATTTGTGTCAAGAGGGTATTAAAGTATTTGCAAGGTACAAAAGAATATGGTTTAGTATTTAAAAAGTCAGATATAGATCTGGAGGGATTTGCAGATGCGGACTGGGGTGGTGACAAGCAAGATCGAAAGTCTTATACCGGTTTTGTGTTTAAATTATCCGACTGTGCAATTTCATGGGAAAGTCGCAAACAAAAAACTGTGGCTTTATCAAGTACGGAAGCCGAGTATATGGCCATTTCTGAAGCGGCTAAAGAGGCTATATATCTTAAAAACTTGTTATATGAATTGACCAATAAGTCAAATTGTGTTACATTATATAACGACAATATGGGCGCGCAAAAGCTTGCCACCAATCCCATGTATCATAGGCGGTCTAAACACATAGATATACGCCATCATTTCATCAGAGATGCTATTCATAATGAAAACGTTAAACTTTGCTATTTACCCACTGATGAAATGAATGCGGACATTCTGACAAAAAGTCTAGATATTAACAAGCACAACAAATTTATGAATGGTATAGGATTAAGGGTCTTTGATGTAGAGGGGGTATTGTATTGTAACATCAATAGCCCTTAGTAACTTACTAGTTACGTACAAATGTATGTGTTCGCTACAATGAATATCATGTGCGGCTATGATCGTGTACCACGTTATGTACTAATGTATGTGTGTAATAAAGACTAAACGTTTTTATGTACAACGTGTGTTTTACGTTACTATAATTGAATTCCCACTATTTACGACAAAATTTTATATATGAAGAAGATTTTACAACTATAAAACTCAAAATACCGAAAGTATACAAAACAATAATTGGGTAACCAATATTTTAAATACAATATTACTTAATAATGTTATCAATGCATTATCATTAGGAACAAATTTTGCTTTAGATTATAACACAAATGAAATTCCTACTAATAATATAATAGCTACACAGACTAGGCTTTTGAACCTTTCAAAAGACAATTTCAAATGTTCTTTTCTCTTTTAAAATTGTTTAGTGAAAAATCATTGCGTTAAGTTTATACATTTGTACCTTCTGAGTGTTTAGTTTAATAAATAAAAAAAACCTAAAAATACCTGTTCACGCATTTTTAGTTTTATTCATATTGAACGTTTTGTATATTGTGCAAAATGCTTTAAATTAGATTGTTATTTAAAGTAAACTGTGATTTTCATGTTACCAAATGTATATTGGAATCGTTGGCTAGTTTAAATAGAAATTTAATTTAAGGTATAGTACGCTGCAAAAAATAATAGGCTATAATATTAAATTCCACCAGTAAAAGAAATTACATGTAAATTCTTTTACATGTGTAATTTAATATTACAGCTTTGGCAGTAATATTAAATTATACCTGTAAAACAATTTACCGTACAATGAATATTTATACATGCGATATTCCAATTTTACTTGCTTTCTTTATAAAAATACATCTGAAAATTACTTCAGTGTTCGGTTAATATACAGTTCATATAAATATTACATACGAATTTTACAGTACAATCTTTGAAAAGTACATCAGCATGTGAAATTTACTAGATGGTAGAAATTTTACTTTATGAAGCAAAGGCTCTGCTCCGATAAGCCATTGAAAAGTGCCCCTAAAGCTAACGGGCTGAAATTAAAGCCAATGAGTATTACTGTCACACATACTGTAAATATCAAAAATTAGCTCAATGGATGTCACCCCATTCGAGATATTAGCATAAGGGTGGCAAAATTCAATATTTTTTTTCTCAGGAATTACTTAAGCTATCACGTTCAAAAAAAATATGTAAGTAAACACTGATTATGGGCATTCTATAAAAAATCAAGAACTAATTCCCTCCACTCAATTCAAAGTTATTATTATTTTCCCCTTTTTAGGGGTGGTTTTTTTTAATTTGGTTCAAGGTGCCAACTTGGCTTTTTATTATATTAGACCGTATGCATTTAGGTTTATTATATATTTTGTTCAGTTTTTTTCTGTGTGGTAGAACATGTAAATTAAAAATAAAATCTCTTTGAATGATCTTAGTAAGGACAATTTGTTATTGTTTATTTTAGGGTTAAAACAATTGTTCATCCATCAATTTCAGGATTATCTGTATGTATGTTTCAGCCCTAGTAGTTGTAAAAGTATCGAAATATAAAAAAGAAAATTATAACAACAAAATAATATTTATTTCCGTACACGTAGATGAAAGTTATTGTTATTTTCCCTTTTTGAAGGGCGGTTTTTTTTTAGTTGAGTTTAATGTGTCAATCCGATTTTTTGTTATATAGTTATGTATGTATTTGGGTTCATTATATATTTTTTTAAGTTCTCTTTATGTGTGGTAGAATATGCAAATAAAAAAGGAAAATCATCGAGCGGTTTCAGGATTATTTATATGTTGTACATTTCAGCCGTAGTAGTTATGAAAGCACTGAGCTATAAAAAATAGTTCTGTAAGAATAAATGATAATAAGTAATATGTTATTATATAATATATTATATGTTGTTACATTTATTATTAAGATATATGTATTCATAATCAATATAAAATAATATTTAGCTCCGTACACGAAGTTCAAAGTTTCCTTTGGAGGGTGGTTTTTTGAATTTAAGGTTCCAACTTGACTTTTTGCTGTATGGCAATGCCTGCATTTGGGTTTACTATTTACTTTTTTCCTAATAAATTCTTTACAAGTGATGTCATATGAACTGAGAAGTATGCTCTTGATTTGCAACTTTCACTGATTCTTCTGGGAAGAATAAATAGCTCCAAATAAGTATTTCTATCATCTTCATCGTTTATTTATTTGTTTAAGTTTTATTCTTCCAGATATTTTTATTAGCAAACCACCGCGATTAATACACTTATGTGAGAACATATTTTGAATTACTTTCTGCAACACTGCTGTTTATTCTACATAAAGAAATTACATTAAATAACAGTCTCCAAACTCTCACAATCAAATAATTGTCATATTAAAACAAATTATGCACGTCTCAGAAAATTGATTAAAGAAATATGTATAATAAATGTATATATCTATTTGGCAGTAAGAACAAAAGTAAAATACGAATAGCGGTTCTGTTCAACATTAAGAAAATTATAACAACTATAAATACTTAGCTTGTTGCAATAACAAATGTGAATAGAATTATGTTGTTACTAGAATAATAAATATCTAACAGAGATTTGATTGATTTATGTCAATATGTTATATCATATAAAAACATATATATTGTACCAAAAAGCATAGATTTATAGGTAACAAAAAATCAAGTCGAATTGTTAAATCCAACTTGAAAAAACATCCCCCAAAAGGAGAAAATAACTTCGAACAGCGTGTGCGGAATTAAATATTATTTTATTGTTACAACATTCTTTTTTACATGTCGATGCTTTATAGATATTAGGGCTGAAATGTACATTAAATAATCCTGAATCCGCTCAATGAATAATTTGAATTTTATCCTTAAAATAATCGATAACCCAATGCTGCTGCTAAGATCAAAGAGGTTTATTATTATTTTATTACTTCATTGAAAGAAGTTGACGAAATATAATAAACCCAAATATAAATATACACTCCTGTATATAAAAAGTTAAATTGGACCCTAAACCCAAAAAAAATCACCCCTTAGAAAGGGAAAATAATAATAGCTTTGAACTGCGTGTATGAATTAAATATTATTTTATTGTTACAATATGCTTTTGTATATTTCGATGCTTTTATAACTAATGGGCTGAAACATTTATACAAATAATCCTGAATTAATCGATGAATAATTATTTTAACCTAAAATAACCAATAACAAATTGCTCCTACTAAAATCATTCAAAGAGATTTTATTTTTTATTTACATGTTCTACCACACAGAAAAATCTAAAAAAAATATATAATAAACCTAAATGCATACAGTCTAACATAATAAAAAACCAAGTTGGCACCTTGAACCAAACTCAAAAAAACCACCCCTAAAAAGGGGAAAACAATAATAACTTTGAATTGAGTGGAGGGAATTAGTTCTTGATATTTTATAGAATGTCCATAATCAGTGTTTACTTACATAATTTTTTGAACGTGATAGCTTAAGTAATTCCTGAGAAAAAAAATATTGAATTTTTCCACCCTTATGCTAATATCTCGAATGGGGTGGCATCGAATGAGCTAATTTTTGGTATTTATAGTATGTGTAACAGTAGTACTCATTTGATTTAATTTCAGCCCAATAGCTTTAGGGGCACTTTTCAATGGCTTATCGGAGCAGAGCCTTTACCTGTAAAATTGTAGGCAACTTTGAAATTGTAGGCAACTTTGTTGCCAACGATTTTACATGTAATTTTACTAGAATTTTTTTTACAGTGTACCAGGCGTCATCAAGGCTCCTCCGAATGTATAAACCCACTTTCATCGCTATCACATCTCATGCTTTACGTACAATCACCCCATTAACAAGGGAATACCGGCAGGTGACAAATTCCGATTTCGATGAAACTTTACGGACAGGAAGAGTATCTTAAAATAAGAAGTATGTATTTTTAAGCGGCTAATCGCCCGATTTTGGGCTCCGCCCTGCTCCAAAGTTTGAGCATTTTTTCAATTTTTATTACCTCCAAAATTATAACAAATATTAAAAGATTCTTTTAATATAATTTACAGCATATTACATAGTCCCAATATTTATATAGTATTTGTGTAGGAAACGATGGTGTATAATAAATTTAAAAAAGTAATAATAAATAATTAATAATAATAGATATTCAATTTATTTTTGTGTACCTTCCTACGTGACTAACAACATGAAGTGTTCACAATCAGTCATTTATATAATAAATAAATCGCACAATAATGTAATTTTCTAATTTCAATAACGTTTCGAGGAAATGCAGAAATTATATAATTGATAACGAGCTTGATGCAAAGGACTAAAACAATACTTATATATTTCATATTTTCGTGCAATGTAGATGTATAAGTCGGTATTCAATGAAGTATAAATATAACTAATATGTTGTAACAATATTAACATTTCGGAAACAAAAAGAGCAGAATTACAGAAAAATTACAATGCTTAGAAATGTTTAAATACCTGACATATGGTAATGTGATTATTACACTACTACATACACTAATTAAGTTATATAATGATTAGTCCGTGTAAAAGTGCTCGAAACGCAGATTTTGCTTACCCCACGAACAGCGCACAACAACAGGTTTATTATAAATACTACACAAGGGTGCAGACTGTGCATGTTTGGCAAAACACGAGGTTGGGTACCAACAGGTTGTGCGATGTGCGTGGCACGGTAAAGATAGCTCTCTTTATATCGCTTAGTTCTAGTGCTCATATTACTCGTTATTTTTATTATGTTATATGGTTGGAATCTAAATTATATTACCTATGCGATTGTATTTAGTGTGTTTTTGTATCTTCGGAAATAATCTTGGTTTTGGTCATTTTATGTAAGTAGCCTAGTCTTATCTGTTCATTCAGCGAAGGCCTTTTTGTATGCGTTGCGTTTTGTGTGTTTATTTTACGCACCTACACTTACATACATACGTATTTTCTTTCCTTCTTGCACCGTGGTCTGATCCTGTGTGTGTTTATGTGAGTCACCTTGACGGATCCCTAGGTGCAGAAGCATTGTGCCCTTGTACTACTCCTTACTCTGTGCCTACCAGTATCTCTACCTCTGTATCTAATTTTTTATTAATTATTTGTTAATATGTCTGCTAAAGTAATCAATTGCGAGTGTGGCTGCAGATCTACAGAGGTTGAGCATAAAATGTTAGAGTGCACTGTATGCCGAAGGGCGTTCAGACATGTATGCGTAGATTTAACTGCAACTGAAGTTCGGACAATTAAAACTAAAAAAGGTCTCTCTTGGAACTGTAAGGATTGCGGTTCATTGGGAAATAGTATTAATGAATTAAAAGCCGCGATCTTAAGTCTAAAAGCCGAAATACAGTGCCCAAAAGTAGAATCAGTTAGTGATTCTCTATTTGAGGAATTATTACATGAACTAGACGAGAGATATACACGCAAAAATAACTTAGTTGTATTTAACTGCTCTGAGTTTCACTCGCGTAACTCTAATGAGCGTATAATGCATGATTTATCTACTGCCAAAGAACTTATTTCTACTTTATCAGCTGATATTAATCCAGAGAATATTCAAGTTTTTCGTGTTGGCCGCTTTACTGATAATCAGGATAAACCTCGCCCAATGAAAATTAAGTTACTGGATTCAAGACATCTCTTGCCTGCAATAAAAAATGCAAAGCGTCTACGTGCTGACCCTAATTTCGCTCATTTGTCTATTGCACTTGATCGGACTCCGCGTCAAATCTCATACTACAAGAAGATCAAATCTAGTCTTCAAGCTCGTGTTGCTGCAGGCGAAACCGATCTCAAGATCAAATACCAGGGTGGGGTACCAACGATTGTTTCTGCTATGCCTTTAAACTAACTTTGCCCAACAGTGATTCCAACAGTGTTAATCCCAACGAAGTGAGTTTTTATTATCAGAATGTCCGTGGACTTAGAACCAAGACCGATTTATTCTATACTAATATGTGTGTGTCTGATAATGATTTTGTATGTCTTACAGAAACTTGGTTGTCTAGTTCTATAAATATTAACGAGCTTTTCCCTCCAGACTTTACAGTTATTAGACAAGATAGACAAGTTTGATATCCTAAACAAAAAGCGGGGCGGTGGAGTTTTATTTGCATACCGATCGCATTTTCGTGTCCAACAGCTTGATTTATCTCACATTATTAGTAACCTACCGCATATAGATATTATTGGATGTAAACTTTATTTCAATTTTGTTAAGTTATATGTATTTGTAGTTTATATCCCACCTAATACAAATATCACTGATTTTGAAAATTTTCTGAACTACGTTGAGCAGCTTAATATAAATTATGACGATAGAATTATTATGGTTGGCGATTTTAATGTTCCTAATTTTGTCGATGATGATATTAATGACAGTAAGAGTCACATTATTAATAATTTTATTAACTTTCTTAATCTACACCAAGCTAACATTATATGTAATACTAATGGTCGTCTACTGGATTTGCTACTAACTAATACAACAGAAATTACTGTCACAGCCAATGATGCTCCACTTGTTGCCGAGGACGACTTTCATCCTGCTCTCAGCTTCTCATTGCCTGTGAATTCAGAACGTACTCGTCCGCTTCCAGCTGTTCCTAATACTAGATTATATAATTTTCGTAAAGCAAATTATCTCGGTTTATATCAGGCGCTGCTTGACACAAACTGGTCTTTCCTTTACAAATTTAACAATTGTAACGACGCCTGTGACGCTTTTTACTCGAAAATATACCAACTTTTTTGCGATTTTGTTCCTCTTAAAGTTAGTCTTGCTTGTCATATCCCATTTGAATAAGTACAAGGAATTACGCTCGATTATTAAACGTGACTCTCATCGACTTTATGCAGCTTACCTTTCCAATATTCAGTCTCGAGTCAAAAGCAATCCTAAAGAGTTCTGGTCATATGTGTCGGCTAAGAAAAATTCCTTACGCATCCCTAAATCTATGGTGGACTCTAAAGGCGAATCTATTTCTACGCCTCCTTCAATTATAAATGGTTTTCAGACCTTCTTCGCTTCCGTATACTTACCGAGTCAAGCACCTTGTGATGCTTTTTATTATTCTACACCATGTTGCTCCACTATCGCGGTGGCTTCCATACCTGAAACGGATATCTTACACTGCTTAAAGACTTTAAAAAACAGCAACACCATGGGTCACGATAACATACCCAGTTTTTTTCTTCGTGACTGTGCTCAGATTTTTGTTACTCCTTTACACTATCTGTTTAATTTGGCGTTAAAAACCTCTGTTTTTCCTGATCTCTGGAAAGTCACTAAGTTATGCCCGGTTCACAAGAAAGGATATACTTCCGTAATTACTAACTATAGACCTATAGCAGTTATTTCTAACTTTGCCAAGGTATTTGAAAAATGCTTATATATCGACATTTATCGTCAGTTTAAACCTCAACTTTCTGAGCTTCAACATGGTTTCGTTGCCAAACGATCCACTATCACTAACTTAGCTATTATCACTCAATTTATTTCTGAATCTTTGGATAACAACGAACAAGTTGATGTTATTTACACAGATTTCTCGAAAGCCTTCGACCGCATTGACCATAATCTTCTCTTATTTAAACTCAATTCTGTTGGTTCTCACCCACCTTACTTCGTATTCTCAAGTATATTCTAATAGAAAGCTATGTGTCATATATGGGTCATCAATCCAGCTTTTTTTCCCCAACATCAGGGGTGCCCCAAGGAAGTAACTTAGGTCCGCTCCTATTTCTGATCTATATTAATGATCTGTGCTCTGAACTCAATTGTGATAGTTTATTATATGCTGATGATCTTAAATTGTTTTCCAAAATTACTACTTCTAACGATTGCGAATTTCTCCAACAACAACTTCATATACTTGATTCATGATGTTCTAAAAATAAAATATCTATTAACGTCTCAAATGCAATGTTCTATCCTACACTCGAAAATTCTAGCACTATCACTTATAATTATCACCTCAATAATACATTATCCCAGTTGCAATTCTGTTTAAAGATTTGGGTGTAACGTTTGATTCTAGACTTAATTTTAACCAGCACATTGCCAATACTCTCTCGTCCACGTTTCAAACTCTGGGTTTTATAATCAGAACTAGTAAACAATTTTCTTCTCTTGAGTCTATTCTTCCACTTTATTTTGCCTATGTGCGTTCAAACTTGAATACGCTTCCGTTATTTGGACACCTTATTACAAACTTATTCATTATGCTTGAAAAAGTTCAGCGTAAATTCATGAAGTATCTTATTTCAAACTTAATGCGGTGTACCCCCGTCAAGGCTTTGATCACAACACTTTGCTAAATTTATTCACCTTCAACCTCTTGAACTTCGCGAACCATAACGACATTAAATTCTTATTCACCTTCTTCATAATGTATTTGATGCTCTACTCTTTTAAATAAAATTTCTTTTTATACCTGCTCATCAAATGCGTCTTACACAACTTTTACACGTCAACTCCTAGTACAAATATCTATTCAGATCCCCTCTGCATAGGATATGCTCATACTATAACAACATTGTTGATAATACTGCCGATATAAACTTTTCACATTTGCCGTATTTGCTGGGCAGGTGTACTGAATTGTTTAGTGTGTAGTTCTTTCATTTGATTTTATTATTGTTATTGTTTTATCTTACTTGCTTTTTTACTCTTTTGTTTTATATACTTTTATATCACTTTATGTATCTTTATATATTAGCGTAATTTTTGTTATGTTTAGGTTATACTAGTTTAGGTTTATTCTTGTTAAGATTTTTTTTTGAGCACCCTTTCTCTTGTTGAAAGCTATCTCTCACTTTTTGTCCTGTTATTGGATTACTCTGTTGGGCAATAAAGATATATTATTATTATTATTATTAAAAACACAACTCTACAGGATTTTTAAAGGCACCAGGTTTTTCGTCCACGCATCCACTCTTATATCATGAGTACTTGAACATGTCGAAAAATCTTGGAGAAGAAAACTGATTGTAGGTTAGGGACTGCAGTTTAATAATATTATTTCTTTAATGCAAATCTAAATTATAGTTCATAAGAATCACTGTATCAGAAAAAAGTTGTAACAAAATTTTGTCACCACCTAAAACCAAACACATCTAGAGATTGTACCGCCGCTGTGGTTTTTCTTGGTATATTTAAAATGTTTAACGTTTTATCTTGCGGTATTAATTTCTGAAGTTCAGCAGCACAATGCTCAGTCCAAGAATCAATCAAAAGTAGGCTGCTTGGTGCGGTATTTAGAAGGAAAACATCAGTTAGCCAGGTTTTGGAATGACTTGAAGTGAGCTTTCTAGATGCCGAAGAAGAAATATGCATATTTACAGGTCCAAACAATGAGTGCGCAACTCGAGATCCAAACGTATTTGTAGACTCCTTTAATACTAAAAATAATGGTGAAAGTAAGCGTCCATCTGCAGAAATAATTGGCAAGATTGTGTAACTATGTGTTATAGAGCGCACAATTCCCTCAACAATTTTTTGACCTTTTCAGGCTAAAGTACGACCGGTGTGCATTTCGAGATTAAATCCACTCTCATGGATCATGTCGTAAGATGATCTTACGTCCCACCAATAGCAGTTGTGACATCCATCTGGAGGTCACGCCATCTACTCCCAGTTTTTCCCACCGTCTCCAAAAAGAATGATGTAAAGCTGATGTGTTTGTGGGATTTAAGGTAAAATTATCCATACTTGGAGCTCTATCATGAATCTTATTCGAAACGGTTTTATTATAAACTAATCGCTTGGATTGGATTAAACTTCGAGTACTACATTACATGAAAGATCTGATGTTGAATTAGAGAGAAAAGCGTATAGTTGATAATCATATGCCGTGAAAAATAGGGATTTATATTATCAAAAAACGATTTCCAAGTGTAGTATAGCTTTCGGCTCTTCAACTACCTTCGCTAATCTTCTGGCTACAACACTATCAGTGTGTTGTCAATTACTGTAACGCGGATCATCCTTTACCCAACCTTTACAAAGCCCTTTGCTTTTAGCAGCAAGTGTTTCATTGTCACTTTCATTCCAGTGTGAATCAGAATCTTTTCGTTCTTCTTCTTCTGAAGATGCAGTGTCATTATTTACAAGAATCTCTAATGTACCAGCAACGTCCGTAGACACCAAACCACTTTCCGAATTGTCGTCATCGAGTTCTTCTTCATCCATCACCGAATCGGGATCTAGAGGTATTATAACCAGAGTTGCGCAATTGTCCTACAGAGCAAACACATTGCGACGTGGGCCTCAAACAATAGAATATAAATAAAGCAAATCAATCGTATTATTGTAATTTAATTTGTATTTATAAAACATGTCATATTAATAGAGTTGTGCAAATTTTCCTTGGGGACAAAATAGGACAAAGCGGATGAACAAACGGGACACCTTGCGATGCATTCGCATTTTATATTACTACATGTTTAGATAAAGTAAAAAAAAATTACATTTTATAAGAAAAACAGGCACTGTTGTTACTGACTTGCAACTCTACGGTTCATCTGCTTTATTGGAGTACATGAGTTGGAGCGCACGTTTCGAATACGTACACTTCTCACAGGAAAAATCGGGACACCAGCAATTCAGAATTTTAAAATTTCTTGATTGTAAATGCAACTTTCGGAGGACGTATTCACTTATCACAGCCATAAATCACTTAATTATGTATATTACTGCGATCAAAGGTAACGACTAGAAATTTAAACAGAAAAATAAATATATAGAGAGAAAAGGTTTATGTATAGAATAAACAAATCGGAGTTTCGATGGCGGCATTTCCTTTAGAAATACCAATGAAAAAAAATACATAACAACAAAAAGAACTCTTGAATAGACGGCTTCATTTAGAAATATATATGTATTTAACTTGTTTGATGTTATGTAGAGATAATTCTTTTTTAAGAAAACATATGATGATGGAATTTTATTATTTAATATTATGTTACTTGTTAGTGCTGCTTTGATATTAGTTACTTACTTCGATTTATGCTCGCGAGTATTAGTTTAGCAATAGACAATATGTCAGCCAGCCTCCTCAGTCTTGGGATAATGTGATTTTCACAGATTTATTGACTACACTATTATTGATGTATTAATTACTATTGTTGTTTAATATTCTTAAATATTGTATACTATAAAGTTTCTTCTATCTATAAAAATACCAAAACCAGGTTAAGATTATTATAAAATTCTTAAATAAAGCAATTAAGTTCGCAAAGAAATTATTTATTTTATGAACCCTCGGTTTATTGTATTTTCAGGAAATATATCTTAGCTATCGCCTGTGTAATCTGACGTCGTTGATCTATTTTCTTGAAATATGGCCAACACTGGGTCTCTTTACAAACTGTCTTTATGTAGCATAGGTTTATTAAGAATTATTTAAATACTATTGGATTTATAATACATAACAAACATTGTAAGAAAGCATACTGTTTGTCAATCTCAGTTAGTGTAAAAATATTTATTTTGAATTAATACATTTAATACTTTTTCGTTGCTACTGCCTGAAGCTGTGTTACAGACTAAAAGTGTTAGCTATATTTCAATAAAATAGAACGACATTGGATTACACAGGCGATAGTTAAGATATATTTCTTAAAAATACAATAAACGGAGGGTTAATAAAATAAATAATTTCTTTGTGAAATTAATTGCTTTAAAAATTTTGTAAATAATCTTAAACTGTTTTTGGTAATTTTTTAATACATAGAAAATATTTTGTAGTAATACAATATTTAAGAATACTAAACAACAATAATGAATACATCAATAATAGTGTAATTAATCAATGTGAAAATCACATTGTTCAAAAACTCAGGAGGCTGATTGACATATTGTCTATTGGTAAAGTATTACTTGTGGGCATAAATCAAACTAAGCATATAATTATATAATTTTAAAATCCCATCGCCATATGTTTTCTTAAAAAAAGAATTATCTCTACATAACATCAAACAAGTTAAATACATACATGTGTATTTCTAAATGGTGCCGTCTACTCAAGAGGCCTTTTAGTTGTTATGTATTTTTTTGCATTAATATTTCCGTATTCGGTATTTCTAAGGAAACACCGCCACCGAAATTCCAATGTGTTTATTTAATGTATACACTTTTTTCTCTCTATATACATTTATATTTCTGTTTAGATTTTTAATCTTTACCTTTGGTCGCAATAATACACACAAAAAAGTGATTTATGGCTTTGATAAGTGGATATATCCTCTGAAAGCTGCATTTACACCCAAGAAATTTTAAAATTCACGATTGCTGGTGTCCCGATTTTTCCTGTGAGAAGTGTACCTGCCGCGCCGGAAAATTTGCCCAACTCTAATTATTAGTATATCAAGCTCGTTAGAACAAGATGCGGCAAGTGCTTCGTTCAGTTGCTTCAGGCAAAGTATTAATTTTTTTCTTCCCATAAAACATACAAGTGCTTATCCCCCCAAAAATGTCTTCCATTTCAAATAGTGACCTTTTTCTCAGCAAACAGTTGTGCCCAGTGTACTCATCCGAGTACATCGTTGTATACAGATATAACATTTGAATACAAAAAAAAAAATATTGGTAAAAGAAAGGGTATACATACCTTCTCTAATGTTTCAACAACAGCAATTGATAACAAATTAATCATTTTTTCGCGCAGTTTTCGTAAAAAAAAACA
The DNA here is from genome assembly GCA_004143645.1 of Protaetia brevitarsis. Lineage (NCBI taxonomy): Eukaryota > Metazoa > Arthropoda > Insecta > Coleoptera > Scarabaeidae > Protaetia > Protaetia brevitarsis. The sequence goes on from RXPK01000374.1 coordinate 27,166, forward strand.
GAAAACCAGCGCTTGGCGTGACAACCGCTTAAACTAGTCACCGACGTTGCAGCAACAGTAAGCGTTGTATTTTCGCCGATTAAAATTTTCGCTGGTTTACTGCAAATAGTGGTGTTACAGATGACTAACACTTACTCTGATACCAGCCAGAAGTTAAACTAGTAAGTAATAAATGTTGGTAGGTCCTAGAAATCATCTGCACTCATATGAGCACCGTGGGCGCTAATGGGTTAAAGCATATGTGGGCAACAACCGGCCCGCTGTAAGATTTGATCCGGCCCGCCAGACATTTTGAAAAACCCAATTAAAAAAAATATTACACTACCTACTCATACTCACTCCAAATGAGGAAGATCGAGTGATATGGGGTTTGTCGCTTGCTCCTGCTTGCATTTGATGTTTGCCGCCTCACTGGCGGCGCAACAAAAGATTATAGCTTCTCAAATGTTCTACACTAGACGATTCTAGATCATTCCTTCATTTTGCCTATATAAGCGGGTGGATGGCCCGAACTTCAGTTCAGTTCTATTTGAGCTACCGAGGTGATAACTTCGACAAGCGATATCCTAGCGAACTGCTAGTGCCGTCAATTTGCTTTGTGACTTTTTTGTACATCTTGAGTGCTTATTAAATGTTTCATAAACAAAGAACACAACTTCATAATGTTGTGAAAGCTAGTTTTATAGTTAGTTCAAAATTGGCAAAGTCATTAAAACCATTTGCCGAAGGAGAATTTATCAAGGAGTGTATGTTAGAAGTTTGCAGTGTTTTGTGTCCTGAAAAGAAAAATGAATTTGAAAAAATTAGTTTGTCAAGACGAACTGTTGCCCGACGTATAGAAATGATGGCTAATAATATAAAAGCAACTTTGACTAACCGTATGGCTGGTTTTGAATCATTTTCCATAGCATTAGACGAGAGCACCGATTTGTCTGACACAGCTCAACTGGCTATATTTATTCGAGGTGTTGATAAAGAGTTCACCGTTACTGAGGATTTGCTTGCTTTACAGCCGCTAAAAGGAACCACTACAGGAGAGGACATTTTTAATGAAGTTGAAAAGGTATTCACAAGTTTTGGTTTGCCATGGTCAAAATTAGTTGGTGTATGCACATATGGTGCACCTTCTATGGTCGGCTTACGTAAAGTTTCATCGGAATTTTGTATGAAAAAGCAACTGAATTAAATGTGCAAAAAGATGATTTGATAGTCCTTCATTGCATTATCCACCAATAGAACTTTTGTTCTAAGTCCATTCGACTCCAGAATGTTATGAATGTGGTAGTAAAAACCATCACTTTTATTCGATCCCGAGGGCTTAACCATCGTCAGTTCAAGGCGTTTTTGGATGAAATATCAGCCGAATATGACGACGTAACATATTATTGTGAAGTCAGATGGTTAAGCAAATGAAAAATGCTGAAACGGTTTTACGAGCTTAGAAATGAGATAGCAGATTTTATGCAAATAAGAGATAAACCACTATCTGAATTGAGTGACCCAAAATGGATATGTGACTTAGCATTTCTGGTCGACCTTACAGGCCATTTGAATGATTTTTTGAAACTTCAAAAACAAGGACAGTTAGTAAAGCCATTTGAAAGCGTTTCAACAACACAGATTGCTTCCGTGGTAACCGGTTACGTTTCACCGAGCTCTCTGCGTATGAAAATACTGCTTATGCTCAAATGCTGAAGAACTGGCTGGTATCGATGTGGCTTGCAGCTTCTATCAGTGCGTGAGTCCGGGGTTCAATTCCGCTCTGGTCAATTACGATAATCGGTTTTTTCCGGGGTCGTAATGTTGATTAGGAGGGAGATTTGGCTCTGCGGGGGCCTGATAAGCTGAAATATACAGCTTAGGCGTTACACCCTTAAAAAAAAAAAAAAAAAAACAACTCAAGTTACTGTCGGAGCAATTTTCGAACAGATTTAGCGATTTTAAAAACATGGAAGACAGTTTTGAATTTATTAGTACTCCAACAAAGTAATGTACAAAATGCTCAATACACTTGCAAATGGGAGTTGATCGAGCTCAAGAAAACTCACTCCTAAAATCTAAATTTGAAGACGTGGAGTGTGCGATTTTTACAAAAAATACCTCGAAAAAGACCATTTTCCGGAGCTTAGAAAATTCGCAAGAAGATTGATTTGTGCGTTTGGCAGTACTTATAAATGCGAACAGTTCTTTTCAATGATGAAAGTTAATAAATCAAAACATCGTACAAGGCTGACTGACGATAATTTGGAAAATTCTTTACGTCTTCGTATCAGTGGAATTCATCCAAACATCGATGGATTAGTTTCCCAAGTTCAAGCTCAAGAGTCTCATTGATTTCGTTGTCGCTATTTAACTTTCGTAGTTTGTAATAATTCCAAATTTCACGATTTAATTATAATGTTGTACTATTTTTTCATTTCAGTTTCTTATTTTAATAAATTGCATTATAATAACATTGTCGTATTATTTCATGTCTGATATCTATCGCTAAAAATTATGAACACTACTTTAAAATGCACTACTTTTAACCGCGAACGTATTTGCGCACTAAAGTTTGGCTCACAACATGTCAAAGGTTGCCCATACTTGAGTTAAAGTAATCCATCTACACAAGATTGTTATAGATAATCTCGTTGTTGAAATGCTTAACTAATTAACTATTTGAAATAATATCTGAAGATCATTACGAACCTGACCGGCAGACGTCATGGCGTGGCCACCAAAGGCCCCACAAGTAATAAGTCGCATTTAATAGCTCTTTCTCCTCTATTGTCATCGCATATGGCGGTCGGCATCGTTTTATAATCTTTGCGCCCCTTTGAGATTTATCAGGGCAAGGTATTTCTGCGCCGGTTTTGCCATCATAACAGTCCTCGTCCTCTGATAACCTTACTTTGAGAGGGCCGCAATCTTGAATGAAACAGACAACAAACAAATGTTGAAAATTAACACTTCAAAAGATTTATGTTTACAAAAGATATTAAGCAAAGTGATTTGTTTTATTTATTTATATTTGAGCTAAGTAAGCCACAATAATATACTCAGTTTTTTCTTCGGTTCTAATTTGTTGGACTAGGGCTGGGAATTAAAAAACAATGTTTCTATTCCATGCGGCGTGACGTTTCGGCATCCTTTACATACCTTTTTCAAACTAAAATTTTATTTAAAATTATATGAATTATTACCTTTTTTCACAAATATAAAAATATCGTATAATTACCTAAGTAAACTATATTATATAAAATTATGCACATGTCAATTCAAAAGTATAAACATACTCGTAATTGGTGCATAGTACATAAAATGTAACATGACATTATAAAATTTTGCTTTACAAAAAGAACGAGGACATTTTAAAATTATAACATAAGCGGACTAACAAATATATAATTGAAAAGCAAGCCGAAAAATAAATGGATATTAAAATTTTTTTCAAAAAAAGTATAAACAATTTTTATATTATAACACTGCGTAGGCTTTCACGGCCGGTGTAACTTAACTACAGCTTTTGCGGGTTTCGCGTGTGTCAAAATTTCGCTCGACGTTTCGCTAGTTCAACTAAACAGCTTCCTCAGGATAACTGAACTGACTTCTCCATGGTCCGACGTTTTCTTAAATACGCCCTGGTGCATCCACCGTGCCAGTTTCCGCCTCCATGACCGTGACGTTCGTATTGTAGGGCTCTTCCACGTGTTGCTAAGGTGGTATCCTTCTTCTCTGTTAACGGTTTATTCTTCTCTATTTCTATGGCTTCCCTGATGAGTCTTTCCCGTAGTTCTTGGTGGTAGTTATTACTTTTACATTCTTGAAATCCATTTTGTGTCCGGCGTCGTGCATGTGTTCTGCCACCGCTGATTGCTCGGCCCTTCTAATCTTGCGTCCCTCTCGTGTTCTTTTATTCTTATGTCGATGGCTCTTCCTGTTTGTGCCGACGTAGCACTGTCCGCACTGCATGTTATCTTGTAGATACCTTCTGTGCGTCCCTTGGGTATCTTATCCTTTGCGGTCGGTAGATACTGCTGGATCGACGTTGCAGTCCCGAAGCGTACTTGTACGTTACGTTTCTTCCAAAATTTCGGCCTACTTTTTCGGTGACTCCTGCTATGTAAGTAAACACGCCATCCCTCTTCGTGGTTCTGTAGTTGTCTCCAAGTGTCGTCTTCTTCTTAGTGGCTCTCCTTATGTCGATGTCAGTGTAACCATTCTTCTTTAGTGCTTCCTCCGAATGTATCTTTTCATTGGTAAGTATTTGTCGTCACTGATGGTTTCGGCTCTGGATAGCAAAGTTTGTATTAATGTCTTCTTCTGCATCGGATGATGGTGAGATCTTGCATACAGATATCTATCGGTGTGCGTCTTCTTTCTAAATAGATGCAGAACAGATTGCTACCAAGAGCCGCTAGACCACCCAGGCTGTATGAAATACCAAAAATACATAAAGAAGGAGTGCCATTAAGACCGATTGTAAGCAACATTGGATCACCGACCTACGATTTATCGAAATATTTAGCTAACTTACTAAAGCCATATACCGGACAAACTGCAACGTATGTGAAGAATTCGAAACATTTCGTGGATATTCTGTCTACGCTGAAGACTGAACCTACAGACATTTTAGTAAGTTTCGACATTATATCGCTATTCATGAACATACCCAAGGAGGACGCACTGGCCTTACTTCCAGAACTTGGACTACAAGAAGACATCATTGAATTAGTGAAACTGTGCTTATCCACGACATACTTTTTGTATGAAGGAAAATACTACGAGCAGAAGAACGGAACAGCAATGGGAAGTCCTTTATCACATGTAATAGCCAACTTGTTTATGGAAGCATTTGAAGAAGAAGCCCGAAGTTCCAGCGATATGAAACCCAAGTGTTGGCTGCGATAATGTCGACGATACTTTTGTAATAGGCAACACGGAGAAAAAAACTACAACAGTTCTTTGGAACACATAAACTCACAGCACCCACCATTAAGTTTACCATGGAGAAGAACAAAATGAAATCTCCCTTTCCTGGATGTTAGGTCAAGAAAACAAAGAGGGAATGCTACAGCACGCAGTATTTAGAAAGAAGACGCACACCGATAGATATCTGCATGCAAGATCTCGCCATCATCCGATGCAGAAGAAGACATTAATACAAACTTTGCTATCCAGAGCCGAAACCATCAGTGACGAACAACATCTTACCAGTGAAAAGATACATTTGGAGGAAGCACTAAAGAAGAATGGTTACACTGACATCGACATAAGGAGAGCTACTAAGAAGAAGACGACACTGGAGAAAACTACAGAATCACGAAGAGGGATGGCGTGTTTACCTTACATAGCAGGAGTCACCGAAAAAGTAGGCCGAATTTTGAAGAAACGTAACGTACAAGTACGCTTCGGGACTGCAACGTCGATCCAGCAGTATCTAGCGACCGCAAAGGATAAGATACCCAAGGGACGCACAGAAGGTATCTACAAGATAACATGCCAATGCGGACAGCGCTACGTCGGACAAACAGGAAGAGCCATCGACATAAGAATAAAAGAACACGAGAGGGACGCAAGATTAAGAAGGACCGAGCAATCAGCGGTGGCAGAACACATACACGACACCGGACACAAAATGGATTTCAAGAATGTAAAAGTAATGACTACTACCAAGAACTACGGGAAAAGACTCATCAGGGAAGCCATAGAAATAGAAAAGAATAAAACCGTTAACAGAGAAGAAGGGTACCACCTTAGCAACACGTGGAAGAGCCTACTACGAACCGTCACGGTCAATGGAGCGGAAACTACACGGTTGGATGCACCAGGGGCGTATATAAGAAGAATGTCGGACCATGGAGAATCAGTTCAGTTATCCTGAAGAAGCTGTCAGTATGAACAGCGAAACGTCGAGCGAAAGTTTTGACACACGGCGAAACCCGCAAGAAGCTGTTAGTTATAATTTTTATATTATTAAATGTCATACAGGGCTTTAATTTTGAGTAATAAATAGTGGAGAATAAATTTTTGATAAGTTGGCTATGTCAGTACGATCGTTGACACTACCCAGGTAGCACACAATATTTATAAAATATGTATTTCATATTTTATAAATATTATATGTATGAGACATATTTTCAACATAAACAATACATTTATATAATTTATTTGTTTATAACTGTGCATATATATTTAAAAATCATATTTATTATACTTAGAAACAATATTTATAAAATATTATAAGTTTAATATTGATTGCAAAATATTTTTTGAATATCTATTTTATAATCGCTCTCCAATATCTTATTTTGGTTTTACAAAAACATTTATTTAATATTATTTTACGAGTCTAACATCTATATTTATTAAATATATATTGGAGATATACATAATAAATATCAAAATACCGGTGAAGATACTGAAATATGTGCAAATATACCAAAAAACAAGCCCATAGTGTTTAAGGAGGGAAGGGTTACACAATGCAATATATTTAACAAGAATTTTTTTGTAGTAAAGATGAGAGAAGGATGAAACAACGAGAATGAGACGAATGCTGTAATGACAGCAATGATACGGGTAGGCAAGGCTATTAAAAAGTAGTACAATAATTATATACATCTTTTGTATTGTTCCATTTAAATTTTGTTTCCTTAATATAATAGTTGCATAAAAACTTCCATCAAGGTTTAAAATACTGCCAAAAATATATATTACGTGAATATTTCTATTTTAGCTATCAGCGGTCTAAGTTCTACCAGCACCCCGGTTCTAGTGGTAAGTTGTACAGTATATGAGTAGTAAGATGTTTTTATACAAAAGTTGACATGTTACAGATGTGGTGAGGCAGTTGTTGGTATATAATATTTGCTGATAAACAATGTCCAATTGTTATATAAAATTTATTTCAGCTGCTACAAGGATGAGATCGACATACGAGGGTACCAGATGAATCATTAAAAAGACAGTATCAGTGTACCTAGCCCAATCAAAATGTTGTATATCTAAGTAATGTGCATTTCAATTATTTACTCTTTGAAATAAAAAAAATTAGAACGCTTTTTTAGCTTGTAGAAGTATGCCGTCCAGCATTAACCCTTTTCTTGTATATGTTTGTTGTTAATATGTAGAGTATGTTGAGAATTACTGGTTATCTTGTGTTGCTTAAATATTGCTAATCCATATTTTTTATTTTGCAGTAGAACCTCCCATTACCGGAATTATATTGACAGAAAAAGTTCATATATAATATTTTATCTCTTCTCGATTATCCGGAGTTTTGTTATTCGGACCATGTTAATCTTCAATTAGTCCGGATACTGGAGGTTCTACTGTACATATGGATGGTGTTGTGACAAAATCTCCTATGTGATTTTTCTAAGTTTGACAGCAATAATTAGAAGGTGTTTATTAACATCAATATCCCAACTGAAATCTCACTCGAATCCAAATTGTTTCCTATTCGAAGATTGAGTTCTGATATTTATATCAATGCTTTATAATTATTGTTGCAAATGGAAAATCATATAGCAGATACTTTCACGAGACCATCTACATATATATGGATTACCAATATTAAAGCAACATAAGAAAAACCAGTATTTCTCAATATGCTCTATATATTAATTACAATATTTACGAAATAAAAAAAAAATCTGTCACTTCCTATATGAAATATATATTTGAAAAAAATATTATATACGTATATAAGAAATAAATATATATGTATTTGATAATATGCGAGAAATATTAGTTGGCAATATTTACGAATAAAAAAAATCTGTCACTTCATATATAAATAATATATTAGAAAAAAAAATTTTATTAATATTGGTGCTACCTGGGTATTTTTTTTAATATATATCATTTCTAGGATGTTATGTGTAAATTAATTTGTGTCTCTGGCTAAATTTTTGTTTTATCAAAATAAAAATTATGATTCAGCTGGGTTTCGTGTTTTTTAAGTGCAGTTACATTACTTGAAGATTTATGGTTTTGTAACCTGTTTTTTAAATATTGTTTGATTTGCCCAATTTAAGAACCACTGCAACGTTTATAAGGAACTGAATATATTAAATTTGAATTTTTATTAAAAGGAGTTTCAGGTTTTAATTTTGTGAAACAAGAAGTTAGATTGTTTGTATTTTTATATGCTACTTCATTTGGTGATGATTAAGTATGGAATTAATTCTTTCAGATAAATTTCTTATACAGGGTGATTCTCAATATATGCGACAAACTTTAATCGCTAATTCCTGGGGTTATTTTGATCATAAAAGTTCATAAGAACATATGTCGAAAATCGCTTAGTTCTAAAGTTGTACAATGTTTAATAGTAAGTTAACATAATTAATGTTTTTATCATAATTAACAAAATAATTAGTAAAACAAAATAACTTATACTAAACTGTTGAAAATGACCGCCCCAACTGCAATACAAGCTTCTATCCTCCGTCGTATTGACTGGCGAGTCCGTTCTAAAATACCAGGGGTATTTCGAATTGTTTGAAAAGCGGCGATAATACGATTTCTCAGTTCATCGACATTTTCAATGGGAGTCGTATAAACTAATGATTTAAGGTGACCCCAGAGAAAAAAGCCAAAGAATTTAAGTCTGGAGACCAGGAGGCCAGGGTTGTGGATCTCCCGTCCTATCCAACCGATCTAGATACGTATTGTTCAAAAACTCGTGAGCAACTAAACTAAAATGCGCTGGAGCACCGACATGCATAAAATACATTTGTAATCTTAATTGCAACGGAACTTTTTCCAGCAGTAGTGGTAGCTCTTCTTCAAAAAAATTTAACCGCATCGATAAAAAATGTGGACCTATCAAGTGATCTCCAACAATTCCGGCCCACACAGTGACAGAGAATTGATGTTGATGACCGGCATTCACTAGTTCGTGCGGATTTTCTTCGGCCCATATGTGATTATTATGAAAATTAATAATCGCGTTTCTAGAGAAAGTAGCCTCGTTGGTGAAGAATAGTTGTGCCGAATAGTCAGGATTTTGTGCGATTTGTGTTGCATCCTGCGGAAAATCTGCCGGCAAAAGTGCCTGCACCCGTTGAATGTGGTATGGATACAACAATTGATCTTTCAATATTCTCCAAACTGTGGCCTGCCTAATGTTTAAAGCAAACGCAATTTTTCTGGTGCTTGTAGTAGGATGTTCCTGAATTTCATTTAGTAACATTTCTTGAACTTGTGGAGTTCTCACTGTAGATGGGTTCCCGTTATCAATCGTCCGTTTTTTAAAATTTCCCGTTTCACTAAGACGTTGGTGAAGGCATATTGAATGATGCGGGAAGATACGGTTCGGGTATCGTTCTTCATAAAGACGTCTAGCAGCACGCGAATTTCCATTGGCAAGACCGTAAACGAAATGCATATCACACATTTCAGCATTCGTGTAATTGATTTTAGAAAACAGAAACTAGCAATAAACTGAATGAATACTCTGACAACTATTGCCAAATAAACAACTCCCTCTCAACACAATAGTTTTTAAAGAACCAACTGTGATATTATATCGTGTTAGTCATACTTCATAATTTATTATTAAACATTCAATAATTATAAAACCAAACCGTTTTGGACATATACTCATATGAACTTTTATGATCAAAATAACATCAGGAATTAGCTCTTAAAGTTTGTCGCATATATTGGGAATCACCCTGTATAAGGAATTGTAAGCAATCTGTTTTCGTTGTTGGTGTGGATTTGTACTATTTATTGTGTGATAAAATGTATGTGAAGTTGTTCAACAATTTTATTGATAAAATCCAGTGGATATTATTATTAATTAAAATATTTTTAATTTTATTCAAAATTAGAAGTCTACTTTCTGGACTAATTAATTTTATTCCTGGATCAACTAAACAAACAATTTTTGTTTTATGATTTTGAAGTGCAATGGCATTATAATTGAGGTATCTGCCACTTGAAATGGGTTTACTGTACCAAGCTGTAGTTATTAAATTGTTTTGTCTTGTTATAGTAATATCTAAAAAAAATCAGGCTGTTGCGCTGTTCCATTTCTAAAGTAAATTGTAGTTTGTGATGATAACTATTAAAAAAGTGCTAAAGTTGATTGTATATTATCTGAGGGCAAGATTAAAAAATAATTGTTAAAAAAGACAAAAAAACGTTGCAGAAATAAACAACAATAACAATGTATTGGAGCATTTCACTTAGGACATAAATTTCCCAATTTTAATGAATTACTACTATAATTACACAATAAAGGTCAACTAAAAATAAAAATAGGATCAAACGTATGAATATTTATTTGTAAATAAATTATTCACAGATATATGTTGTAGGTAATTCTGTTGTTTAAATAGTTTTCTAGAATTCTAGATGAACTACAGACATAATGTCCAACTTTGGTGATTACCTACCTAGCCGGCAAGCGTTGAAGGACGGCTCCCATATTCTGCCTTTACACTCATAAGTCACATTCAATATCTGATCCCCAAGAGAATTAATCGTGTATGCGGCTGGCATCGTTTTTAAAATTGTGCGCCTCCTTTAGCTGTAGCAGGACAAGGTACTTCCTGACCAGATCTGACATCATAACAGGCCTCGTGCTCTGCCATTCTCACTTCAAGAGGACCACAATCTTGAATGAAACAAACAATAAAAGAATGGAAAAATTCAATAACAGAAGTCAGAAGTTAAAGAAAATTTTGATACTACATTATGTTATTTTATTAGACTGATAAGTGGATATACGCTCCATTATTGCAGCAGATAGATAACGGCTAAATGATTGATATGCGAGACCAAGTTGGCTTGCTGTCAAATAATAATATATTATATTATATATGTATATATATATATAATATATATTATATATATATATATAATAATATATATAATAATATATATATATATATATATATATATATATATAAATAAAGGAAATTCAGTGAGGACTGAGGATGTATTCCACTATAATATGTAGATTTATTACTGCTTTAAGGCAGAATTTTGGGATAAAATGTAAGTAAAACTCGTATTTTGGTAACGTAACGTTTCGGCTATGTGTTTTAGCCTTCTTCAGACGTTATCTGCAATTTAATGATAATATTGGTTAAGAAGATATCACATTAATCGTGGCACCTACTAATTAAATATCAATATAACAATGGATAATTACTAACTCATTAGGTGTTAAACAATGTATGACACTTTACTATCTGCATTACTGTTAACTCGAACAAGAATATAAAAACATTTTAAAATTATTTAAAAATGGACAACACAATTAAAATATTATAACATGTTTAAAAGATGTTATCATTATTTGAGGTCTCAAAAGACTTAATATGTAAACGGTGTAAATATTACATATTTACAGTACGTTTGAGACCTCAATAATGAATAACATCTTTAACAACATTATAATATTTTAATTGTGTTGTCCATTTTTTAAATAATTTTAAAATGTGTTTTTATCTTTTATAACCAATATATATCATATTGAAAGATAACGTCTGAAAAAGGCTTAAAACACATAGCCGAAACCTTACGTTACCAAAATACGAGTTTACTTACATTTTATCCCAAAATTCCTGCCTTAAAGCAGTAATAAATCTACATATTATACATATATATATATATAGTCTTGATTGATATTTTTGCGACTGGCTAATATTAGTCTGTAGGAATTGTAGTGGGTTGCGACCGAACTATTCAATGTTATTGAAAATAACATTTACGAAGATTTCGGTCTAGTTTTAGTTTGTCTCTTGTTTGTGTCTTTTGTCGTATACTTTACATGTAAATTGCATTTTAAAAATTTTAACTTCAAATTTCTTTTTTAACTTAATTTACGATAGTTTCTAAAAAGTATTACTAGTAAAACACAACATTGTTAAACGCTTCACAATTAACACAACAAAAAGAATATCTAACTTTTGAAAGAACGACGATAAAATAAGGAATGGGCCAACCTATAAAAAAAAACTTAACTAATTATGTAAGTTATAATTTAATTTTATTTTCATATTATACAATCATTATTTCAACAATTTTATCATGTACAATTCTTATAGCCCTGAAGAAGTCAATAAAAAGAAATTGACGAAAGCTTGGATAAATTAAAAATGAGGTTTTGAATTTTTTCCGCTCCTAGACTGCAACCCACTACAATTCCTACAGACTAATATTAGCCAGTCGCAAAAATATCAATCAAGACTATTAATCACAATGGGTTTTTATCAAGAAATAACATCTACCTATGGAAATAGGGCAACAAAATTGTTGAAAGAATGGGCCAAAAACAACATCAGGTTAGCATCATTAAGAAACCAAAGGATCTTCTTACTTCAATGCAGGTATCAAGAAATTTTTCCAACACACGTCGTTAATTGCACCAAACATCTATTACATTCAATAGAAAGTGAAGAAACAACAATAATAGAACAAGTACACAATATTAATTTTACACTAAAAAGAAAAATATTAAATTTAGAAATTAAGAATACCATTAGTACTATCATTAAAGTAGAAAAGAATTTAAAACACTTACAAGACCAAATTGTGCAGAATATCAATAAACACACTTTTGTTAAATTCACACAAACTCAAGAAAGTAGATATAACAAAAAATTTATTAAAATTAAGCAAACACATATTAAAAAAATAAAAGGTTTAATACAAACAGAAACTAAACCAATTCAAATTAAACAAAATTGGTTTAAAAATATCAGTAACGTAGAAATACCGGAGAAAATACAATCTTTTCTGGCATTAGGCCCAAAGTTTGCAATACCACCTAATTTAAAAGACATTAAAATCAGAAAGTTGTTAGCAGATGTAGAGTCACTAGTAAGTTGTATTGAACCTGAAGATAGAGATGTATGTAGAATTAGAGCCACTAATATAATAACTAACTATTGTCAAAAGGTGAGTGATGTTAAACCTCAATTACGTAAACAGTTGTATGAATGCAAACTATTTCTAAAAAAGAATCCTGATTTATATCTCTTGAAATCAGACAAAGGTGGGGTCACAGTAGCAATGAACAAACAAGACTATTTAAATAAATCCCTAGAATTAATTTCAGACCAGAATTATTACAAAAAATTAAAAAATAACCCTACATCCACTTTTCAACAAAAAACAAATAAAATCATTTCTAATCTAAAACAAAACCACTACATATCGGAAGCAGAAGCAAAAACTTTAACTATATATAATGCAGTAATACCTAGGTTCTACGGGCTACCAAAAATTCATAAGCCTCAGCTTTCACTTAGACCTATTATTTCATCTATTAATTCCCCTAACAGTAAACTTTCTAAATTTATCGCTAATATCGCTAAATCTGAAGCATATAACAAAAACAACCCTTATTATATAAAAGATAGTTTTGAATTTTCCAACTTTGTACAAAACCGGACTTTACCCGAAAATCATGTAGTTATTAGTTTGGACGTGATACCCTTTTTTCTAATATCCCACTTAATTTAGCTATAAATTCCATAAAAAAACATTGGATAACTATTTCACAAGTTACTAAAATCCCACTACAAACCTTTATAGAATTAATAACCTATCTATATGACAGTACATATTTTAAGTTTGAAGATAATTATTACAAGCAAATTTTTGGAGCACCTATGGGTAGTTATATTTTACCTATTATTGCACAATACGTAATGGATGATTTATTAGATGAATGTATCCCCTCATTATCTTTTATTCTTCCCTTTTTAAAAAAATATGTAGACGATATTATTTGCGCAATTCCGGAAAACAAAACATTAGAGATTATTTCAATTTTCAATAACTACCACAAATCAATACAATTTACCTTAGAAGAAGAGAATAGTAACTCTGTACCTTTTTTAGATACTTTAGTAATTCGTAAAAATAACCATATTGTTTTAGATTGGTACCAAAAAGCCATTAATTCAAATAGATATATACATTATAACTCATATCACCCTTTCAAAATTAAAATAAACTTTATATTAGAATTTAAACGCAGAATAAAAATTATATCACATCCCAGTCTTTTACCCAAAAATATTAATTTGTTAAAAAATATTTTACAAGAAAATGGTTATCCTTTACCTTTAATCAATAAATTAATAAATAGCAATCGAACGCACCGTAACCCTACCCCCTCCCCTCAACAAAATACCACAAGAAATCCAGAAACCTCTACCCCAATGAATTATAAAACCCTTCCGTATATTAAAGAATTAACCCCAAAATTAATACAACTTTTTCAAAAAACAGCTAACATTTCAACAAAAATGGTATTAACCACCAATACTATTTTCACAAAAACAAAAACCCCTTTAGAAAAGAAGGATAGATCAGAAATAGTTTATAAGATCCCTTGCATGACTTCAATTTAGTCTATATAGGTCAGACATCACGCACTTTACATTCACGCATAATATCTCATAAGAGTGATTGTAGAAATAAAAATAAAACACTTTCATCGGCACTTACTCAACATCAACAAACAACTAAACATAATATTAATTATGAGGATGCAAAAATCATGGATTTCGAACAGAACTACAACAAACGTCTTTTTTTAGAAATGTACCACATTCAAACTAATAGTAATTCTATGAATAAAAAAAACTGATACCTCAAACTTAAGTAATATATATTCTCACCTAATTAATATGAAATCTTAAACAAATTAGTTTCAGTAAACAATTTCTGTCCTTGCTTTTTGTATCCGCATAAGTTTTTGGTCGTTTTTCCTCCTCTCTACACATCTTAGAACAACAAATATTGAAAATAATAATAATTTACGAAGTATTTCGGTCTAGTTTTAGTTTGTCTCTTGTTTGTGTCTTTTGTCGTATACTTTACATGTAAATTGCATTTTAAAAAATTTTTAACTTCAAATTTTCTTTTTAACTTATTTACAATAGTTTTCTAAAAAAGTATTACTAGTAAACACAACATTGTTAAACGCTTCACAATTAACACAAAAAAAACAATATCTAACTTTTGAAAGGACGACGATAAAATAAGGAATGGGCCAACCTATAAAAAAAACTTAACTAATTATGTAAGTTATAATTTAATTTTATTTTCATATTATACAATCATTATTTCAACAAATATATAATGTACCAATTTTTATAGTCCGCTGAGAAGTCAATAAAAGAAATTGAACGAAGCTTGGGATAATTAAAAAAAAGAGTTTTTGAAATTTATTTCTGCTCCTAGACTGCACATCCACTACAATTCCTACAAGACTATAATACTAATAGATATTATATATAATATTGCTTCTGTTTTTCAGACACAATAGCCCGGGATTTTAAAATTTATTTTTTTAACATTCAATACAATATTATTATTATGTTCAATTTACTTTAATTTATTTGGCTTGTCCGTTTACGATTTTATTTTTTTTCTTTTTTTTTTCAATAAAAATCCAATCAAATAAGTTAGTGGTTTCAATACACCCAGCGACCTCTCTCAGTAAGTGCAAGAAAACTGTGGAAAGTGACTTCCTACCTGCTATGTGGCACGGGACGCTTC
Source organism: Protaetia brevitarsis (assembly GCA_004143645.1). NCBI lineage: Eukaryota > Metazoa > Arthropoda > Insecta > Coleoptera > Scarabaeidae > Protaetia > Protaetia brevitarsis. The sequence continues at coordinate 42,688 of RXPK01000374.1, forward strand.
AAAGGGCACCAGGTCGTCTGTCAGAATCGTACTCCGGACGCTTATTAACGAATAGGCAGTTAATTTTCTCACCTAACAGGCGCACCCTCAAAGCCCTTTCTCGGTTTATTAAATTTTGATATAAGTAATTATCGAAATCGATGTAAACACTTACTGTACAATAAAAAACAACATTTCAAACCAAAACAAGCTTAAATCTTTATTTATTTACCCAAATGCTATGTTTCCTTATCAATTGAGACTTTAATGATCACAAAGGTACGTAAAATGGAATCAGAAAATACTATATAAGACAATCTTTAATACAAAAACACGTTTTCAAACTCTCCTGGCATTTTTGAAACTAATGATGTTATGGAAACGTCATATAATAAATTAAATATTCAAATAAATAACGGCGCCATCTATCTGTAAACGGCAAATACTAAATTTTTATAGCAAACGATTATCTATTATTATATTTATTTGTTAAAGATAGCTATTTTAATCAAATTCGGTTGATATTTTATAGCAATCCTTACATACAAAATATACTAAAATACTAAACTAAATGGCGGTTTCTTATAAAACAACCCCAAATTATCGTATGGTGAAAATAAATTACACAAAAATATATAAGTTTCTGATTAAAATTGAAAGGGAACTGAATTAATTCCGTTCTGTTTTTAGGTGAGGTGATTCTAAGGAGATACTAACTTGAAAGGACACGACGCTTGGCAATCTCTGGTGCTAGAGATGGTGGTTCAGTTAGATGGGCCCCCGGTCTCGGTCAATGGCATGGAAAAGGCTATCTGGTCGGGAAATCTTCGTGGGATATTTATAGGATATTTTCTTGGCAAATTCAAGGTATTTCGATATGGATTTAAAAAACAGGATTTGTATCGATACTTTTTTTTTTAGGTAAAACTTCTTGGAACTTTGATAAATTTTTTAAATTGTGGCAAAAAACGTTATAGGAGGATTAAGACAACCGTCGTGTCTGGTAGCCACCAACAGAATGAGAATTCAAATCATATTCACGGTCAACAGCCTTCGATTGTTATCACAGACAGGTCGACCAACCTGAATTTTTGAAAGATAAAGCTAGCCGTCATTAACAAATACGTTATTTTCTATAGATTGAGAGGAAGTACGCCAAACGTTGAAATCAAAACCCCCGGGAGACTGAAAAAATCTCCGAGCAAAGAATATAACGAACATAAAAGAATACCAGGTCAGTTTGAATTAACATATAAAATAAAGTTTACATTATAATAAAGCAATATTTAGGCACCTAATGCTAATATTATTCTTTTAAATACTATCTTTAACAAATTCATAATTCGCCTGTAGAGTAGGCACTGAAGTACACGCCTCACTTTTGAATTACTTGTTCCTTTAGTCTAGAACCTGTGTTGTGAATGCTTTAAAATAGATTTCATACCTAGATATATAGCACAATATAAATATTTCTAAATGAGCCGTCTATTCAAGAGTTCTTTAGGTTATGTATTTTTTTTTTTGCATGAATATTCCGTATACATCGGACATCTCTTAACGGGAGACGCCGCCGCCGAACTCATGTGTTTATTCAAGCTGTTGATAAAATCTTTTTTCTCTATACATTTATATTTCTGTTTAAAAGCTGCATTTACAGATTTACACCCAAGAACTTTTAAAATTCTCGATTGCTGGTGTCCCGATTTTTCCTGCTAGAAGGGTACATTATTTTACTATTTTTAATACGGCATTAATTTTACTTTTTTTTTATTTTTCCTCATGTAAAAAAACTATTAATTAAAAATTGTGTTAAATACAGATATTTTGCTAACGAAACATGGCGTTAAAAAATATATAACGAAACGTAAGAACAAAGATATCTATGGTTTTCCTATGCGTTCCTGTCCTAGAGTCCCAACTCAACAATTGTACGGAAGATTCATTAAAGGTCAAAATTAAAAAATAACAAAAATTTCTCTTAAAAACTCTTGGAGGTACTGATAATGGCATTGTTATTTAATTTTTAAACCCAGCACCTTTAGACTAAGGAATAATCATTGAAGATAGACGTATAAGTAATTTAGTAAAGTCAAGTTATTTTTCAATAACGCACTAAATATGCGTTTTGTTGATTATTAGGAAAAGTTATATGTATAGTTCAGAAAGGCTTTTGAGTTATGCATTATTAAATTTTATAAACTGTTGTGCAGAGAGATTTTCTTATAAAAAGAATGATTTCATCAGTATTTGTCAATGTTCATATTGTTTATCTAATCATAATAAGAAGTAAATAATAATTTTCTTACTTACGCCATTTATCCGAAAATACCTTTGTAATTTCCCCACAATCTGTTAAAATTACAGTCGTCCAAACGATCACTGGAAAATATTTTCTTATATCACACAGAATATTTAAGCCAAATAGAAATTGTAAGACATTATTTTAAATGTTCTGTATATCCTTAAAAAAACTTTCGAAATCGCAATTTTAGTAAACAAAAACACACAACCTACAAACCGGCTACTGGGTTTAGGTTTCATGCAAAGAGCGTCAGAATTGTTAACTTCTAAATCTGATCACAGAAACACGTTTGTACCCTTCTTGCATGTGCGAAAAGTAAGTACCTACGTTTTATTTTTCTAAACTGTCACATTGTTTTTTTTTCCTCTTTAGTTTGTCAAAATTTATAGTTTTCTTTTGATTGTTTTTTTTTTTAATTATTCGCCATTTAAAAAAAAAATAATTCCACGCAAGCTCGTTTCATACGCGTTTGAACCAAAAAATTTACAACTTAAAGCATTTAAGAAATTATTTTGTAATTTGTTAAAAAATGTATTTTTATTAAAAATATTTAACCTAACGGAACGGATTTTTTAAAAAAACTTACCATTATGGATTTTAACTGATACTTGTACTGTACCACTTTGATTGCCTTGCAAATGGGAAACGTACGCGCATTGACTTTTTTTTTATATTTTGTTATAAATTATTTTTTTTAGAACAGTTTTTTTTATCTAAGTATCTACGTTTTAGTGTTTTACCTATGTGTCCCAGGTGTCCCATTTTCGATACTTTTATAGGGTATCTCCGTAATTGTAATATAGGTGTTATGTGTTCTTTTTGGGTCAAATTTAAAATGATAAAATAAAAATTTGAAATATTTTCGCTCGCTTAAGAGATATCGGGGAAATATAAAAAATTGTAAATTTCCAAAATTACCCTATATATTCTTATGTAAAAGAGATACGAAAAATATTTTATACTAAAGTTTCTTCATAATATTTGTTGAACAATCTGCTGTTTTCAGAATAAGTATACATCACATCGCAAAAATAAACCTTGAAACGTCATTTTCAAAACATCAGGTTTTTTTTTTAAGTTGTATCACTCTTGGTTCGAAGTAGTGAAATACACACAAAACCCTATTAATTACTACTTCATGACTTTGTTACTGACTTGTTTGTGTTTTGTACTCTTCTTGGGTTTCAGGTCGATGGATTAAAACAGTTAAAACTTCATTTGAGTTTTATTTTTTTTTTCTGCTACGATCGTTTCCTTATCAATGACAACAACTTTTTCAAGCAATTAACTTTAAGAACTCTACAACGTAAAGAAAATATCAATACTAATTTAAATAACATTTGATTTTAATATTTATATTAGTTATTTAATATTTTCTTTTTTTACCTTTCATTTAACATATGAATTATAAAATCTACACTACAACATATGTTGCAGTAATAATAAAATCTTGAATCTATATTTATGAAAAAATACGAACATTACTTAATTAATAATGACAACTCAAATAAATAACATTTTACTAAAATTTATGAAAATCTGTCTCTTAGATGTAATATCGCATCTACGTGTATTTGTAACATTTGTAGTTTTTTCCTTGGCTTTGTTTTGTTTACTTCACTTTTCACCTGTTGTAAGTAATTTGCAAATCACTTCTCTATAGTATTCCAACAAAACAAGTAAACAAAAAAAATAACGAAATTTAAACTATGTTATTTTGGAAAAATATCAAGAATAGCCCCGTCCGCTTTGAAGATCGTAATGTTGCAGCTGTATGAATGTAAGAATGACTCAGAAATCACGTTAGAGTGGTTTAGTTTTCGAGCGGACACTTTTTTCTTAAAAAAAATTCGGTTTTCAGGTTATGCCCACTACGGGATACAGTCGAAATCTGAAAGAAAGAAACATTTTATCAACCAATTATTTATTATTACCAGCGTATTAAGGCGGAATCTGTGACGTCCAAGTGTGCGACAGAGATAAATATATCGGAAAAAGTATTCCGCGCTTTTTGGGGGAAAACGGTACGACCGATTTTGGAAATTTTAAAACTGTATTTGTCCTTAAATAATGTTTGAAATTTGCGCCAACGTTTTAATTTTTTTATTTTCTATGTATTCAAAATGTTTTAAAGTTTGTAAGTTTGTTATAAAAAAAACAATTTCTAAAATCGGCTCAACGGCGCATGTGAAGACCAATGTCTTAATGACAACATTTTTTTAATTTTTGAATTGGACTAATAATAACGCCCGAAACAGAATATATTCATTTTTTCTTTTTTTCCAATCAAATGCCGACAGGCCGCCGGCTTCTATCGTAACCTAACGCACAGACCGATGTTTGTTTTGAAGGACCTATCTACGTACAGATGGTCTGCTATGGCATCAACGTAAGGCATAAATATAAGGGATATTCATTCTGGCTTTCAGTACTTTTTGTGTATTTTACGCAACCCGACCTACTTCCTACCTATGTTTTAAATAAGTGGGAATTCTTAAAATGTGTAAATGTTAAATAATAGATAATGTATCTACTTTTTATTATCAAGTCGTAATTATAATAACTAACTAAACCTCTTCAATAATTTCCTTGATGCCAATGGTATTACGAAACAGAACATCAATAAAATGCAAATAAAAAATGCCACTTTTTAGACTGGGTAAAATGTACCTATAAATTAACAATTTCTTTTATATCTGCTTAGATTACATACTTGTATCATAATCATTTATATTGACCGCCCTAGATTATTTTTGGATTTTGGCGCACTGAATACGCAATGACAAAGTAATAAATTGTCTAGTAATTAGATATGGAACTTTACATTTGGTACAATAGAAAATATTATATCTTTAGAAGAAGCCTTTTTTCTTTTCGCGCTGATACGAAGATGCTTTCGCCCTTTTGACGAGGTACTTTTATCCATTTTAAGATTAATGCGGTTTGCTATTTTGTAGGAAAGTAAATAATCTCTCATAACAATAATTGCAGTGCTAAGTCAGTTCCAGAGAAAACACTTTAAGAGTAACTTCACTACAGGTGTGCGATTGTCTGTGTGTGTGTGTTGGAGAGGTTTGTATGTTTGGACAGTGTGTGGCACCCTGGACTCATTTATCACAAGTTACCCTATAGGAAGTTGTATTGTAAAATCATAGATACAGGTATAGAATAACACTCATGAAACGTAGCGAATACTCTAGACAATCTTAGCAATTGATTTTGGGCAACATGTAATATAGAAGGCAAACAATTCATACCATTCAAAAAGACAAGAGGTATCTTTCTTTTCGATCTGACTATCGCTTGAGGTTTATTCCGGCAATTACGTGTTCTACAAATGCTCTTCACATTTGTGCATACCTCGAGATAATTCAATTTCCGAAAAGAGCAGTTACTCAATTTACAAAATAAGTAATAACTGATTCTACTGATTCATAGTACGGATTATATTAATAAGTGCTATAATTATATATTTCTGATTAATAGTATTCTTTATAGCCTAGTAAATCAAATAAAAATTACTGATAGTTCTTATTAATTAGCATTTAATTTTGATTTTTCTAAAAAAACCATATGAAATAGTGTTACCTATAACATTCAAGTTCATATGACAGACTACTAATGTTTTGAAAAAGATCTGATTACTCGAACCGGTATCATTTCTGTAGCGCACTCAATTCGACGAGTGTGTGCTACTGTCTAGTAATTGGTTGTCCCGGCGGACGAGATCAAAGAGAAAATAGCATTTTCCTCTTTTCGGACGCTACTTGCTATCAGAAAGAAATGAAAAAAAAAAATGTTTTAGGTAGTTAGTAACGACGCTGACCGTCGCCCTTGACCACTTTTTTATTTTTCCTTTTTGGAAGCCAAATAGAACCAAACAAAAAATTTAAAAAAAGAAATTTAAAAAAAAAAACGTTGGCGCAATTTTAAATACTGTTTTTCAAAAAATCTCTTTATTCAATTTAAAATATTTTGATTGGTATGTCTAAAAACAGCCGGAAAAATTCGCGCGCCCATGCTCCTGGAAGAGAATCTCATTCAGGCCGTCCAGATTCGCCTTAATTGTTTCAACTAACTTATTTTCTTGAAATAACACTTTTTCATTGTATTTTCCTGTCGGAAAAACGTATACGTTTGTTAATGTAATTGTTGTAACTTTTTTAACTTTAACTGTTATACTAAATTGAAACAATTTAGTACTGGGTTGCAACGGTTATTGGTTGATTGATGCCTTATTTTTTCCAAGATTTCGAAGTGTTTTCTGTGACATCACTGCAATCGCATATTTTTTTTAAACTTACGATCTTCAGAGCGGAGGGGCTATTCTTGATATTACCCGTTCTTATTTAATACTCTAAAGTATTTAAATTAAAACTACAGTGTTTATAAGAGGTTGTCCGTACATTAAATTTCAAATGTGAGCAATCTATGCACATTTCTAAGATAGTTGTAAATGTTAATGACATAATGGCCTGTATGAGATTTTCTATTCATTGCTGATTTTTAACGTTCAACCTTACAATTATTCAAAATTATTATTTATACAAACAATGATCGTGACCTACAAATCATATGATGGTATTGAATGCATATAAATAACTTGTCTCACCTATTAAAGCGTAAATGTTAGTGTACACATTCATGGCAACAACACAAAAACTATAAACTCCACTACGAAATCTAATGAATCAAACAATAAAAATGCAAATATAGACGTAAACAGAAGAACTGCTTATAACTTAGTGCGCCGTGACGTCAGAGTCAAACCGCAAAAACATCTTCAGGATATAAACCGGTCGAAATGCTAAAAACCACAAGAAATTTATCACAACTAGCTCTACAGTTGTAACAGTGCGCATAGGTTTAACGAATGAATGTTTTTTTTTTACTTTACTCTATCTTTAACATATCAAAATACCATTAATAGTTGTTTTTATGGTTTTTACAGTTAAGGTCTATTCACACTATCGATCAACGAATATGCAAGTCACGAGTCAGTCACGGTTCAGTCAATTTTCAATGAATTCACAATGGCGATCTACCGGCAATCAGTTTGGTGTTTGCAATTGTATAAAAATGCTCTCCACTTCAACTTTAATCAAAATTGTGCTGTAACGTTTCACGCTAATATAAAATAAATTACTTAGTTTCGTAAATCACATTTAGAAATAATTGATAATTTCAATGTAATTCTTATCAATTTATTTTATTCACGGGCATATTCTGTAATTAATTTCTTGTATCTAGTCTTGGAACATGTTTATTTACATCATATTTTCTGAACATACTTGTTTCTAATGTCAATGCTATTTTTTGCATTCATTGTATGGTATATACCCACTTGGCAAGTAATGTTGCAGATATCCCAGTAATATTACATTATTTACTAGACAGGGATGTTAAACAAAAACATGTTACTGAAATTTTGCAGCAACATTAAATAATGATAGAAATATTGCAGGCCATTACAGTGACATTTCAATGTAATCAGGAAAACATATTTTAAAACAATGTTGCAAAAACAAAGACTTTGTTGTCAGAAATGTTGAGGTAATATTTAGTTGTAACATTGCCATATTTACAAAATTTACATTTTATAAAGTGTAAGATAGGTACGTATATATGTTTCTGCAAATTTAGAATTTTGAAAACACAAAACTAATGGAGCAAATTTTCTCTATAAAATAAATAATGGTGATGAAATTTTTTAACATTTTTTGTAGCCTATAATAATCATGTTAGTGGGGTTGTGGTTGCGCACTGCGCACTTGTAAAAGTTCGTATCGCTTGCCATCACAAGTTTTTCGTACCGCGCATACACGAGTTGGCGTGAACCTGTGAACCCCTCTTTCACAATATACGGTAATCGTGACTGGACAGGGCGTGGATAGGACCATCTTGGGATTGTGCGTCGCAATTATTTTAATGAGAAAGAATTCCCGTTCATATGAATCAACTTTATCAGGTAAGTTTTATTTATAATGCTAAGTAGGTATGTCGATCCTTTCAAATTCATCGAAGATCTTTAAAGACAGATATGCATTATGTATATCATAACCTATATATGCTATAGTAAAACCTACTGTTGTGCTATAAGGATGAGCAATGTCACGTAATGTCATTCTTAGAATTGATAGTAATTCTTGATCAAATACAAATTTTACAATAATTATAAACAGTGTTATATATAAAATATGCAGCTTATCCTCAATTTTCATATAAATAAAATAGTTTTTCTGATCTCTATTTTTGACGGTGTGTCTTTTTTTTTATTTCAAAGAGAATTAGAAGAAGTATTGTCAGATACAGAATACAATAATTATAAACAGATTTTCTGATCTCTATTTTTTGACGGTGTCTTTTTTTTTAATTTCATAGAGAATTAGAAGAAATATTGTACTCACAGATACAGAATACGAAATAAATTGTCATGGAGTGTTTGTTATGCAAAACAAAGATTTGATAGAAAAACAGCAGAATGTTCAAAGGAATAAAATGCATTCGGGGCGTTTTTCTTATGTGTTGTGAGTTTTTGTTTAGATTCTATTCATGTTAATTTATGTGTCCCATAATCTGTTTCCAATACTGAAGTTTATTAAAATGGAATTTAATGTACTTTTTTTTATTCAATAAATGCCTTTATTGTCTTCTGTAAGCAGCATTTTACTTTTTAAAGTATTTATTCATGTATTTCGTTTACTTAAATAGCTATTTATAATATTATTCATAGTATTACTATTTAGTTTTTACATAGAAATATATGATATATGATTGACTATTGTAAATGTAATAAACTTTTCACTTAATGTTAATATTGATTTTTACCTGTTTGTTGAGCTAATTATCACAGATAAATTCCCTTATTTTCTTACAGTATTCAGAAATACTATTGTTGATGATATTAGATGTAAATATAAACGGTTTGTAAAAAATTATAAGATAAATAATCGAAAGATACTACAACACGCACGCCAATGTCGCTAAATGTCAAGAAAATTCATTTAATGTATGAAATTTGTATGTAGCTAACTTCGCTCATTAGATTGGTAATAAGTATAGATAAATTTTTCCGGAAAACAGTTTTTTTCTTACGACAATCATTTTGAATCACATGGTATGTGGCACCATTTATGCTCCTATGTGACGTAACTTCCATATGCGCGTAAGCATACCGTATTATTTGTACCGTGATTGTAATATAATTTTGCTCACAATCAGTGGGAAGCGAACGAATGTGTACAAAGTTGCACGTGCTGTGGCTATATTGGAAATATCTAAATTATATAAAATATATATTCTAGCACAAATATTTTTTTAATGTAAAGTACATATTAACGTAATATTTTATTTTTGAAAGAAAACCAATGCAGCAATCAAGAATGCCAAATAAGAACAAAACTGAATACTTAATACAGATTTTGGGATGTATTAGCGTAAATCAAGGAAAAAAATAAGTACTACAATGACATATCTATAAATTTGTAATATGAATAAATATGACTAAAATATTCAAACAAAATATGAAATTTAATAATTATATACTATTATTTCCTGTATGTAATTAATGTAATTAAAACATTGTATTATTAGTTTTACATTAGGCGAATATTGGTTATATATTATGTGCTGCTTGGGTTTACTTCAAATATCAATACCGCTTCTACTTATAACAATTTTGAGATAATTTGTAGAATAGTTGTGAAAACGTGTGAAACTTTATAGCCAACAAATCATTTTTTTGTTATATTATACAGGGTGGTTTTCTGAAGTGAACATAAAACTAGGTATCTTTAAAAATATGAAGCAAATCAAAATAGAACACTTGTATATTTTGTGTGACAAGATACAGAATTAAATTCTCTTTCGATCACATATAACATTTCTTATAGCTAAAGTTAATACTTTATCAATAATTTTGAATAATAATAATAATAATAATAATGTGTTTTTATTAAGATTACATTGGACTACAACATAATACACATAATTTGAATAGGGGCGAGTTCAGTCATAAAATTCATATGACTGCTGTGCCACTTAACCTCAATAATAATGTGTTATTGAGTCCAAGAAAAACGGTAATAGATATTCCAAAGAAAACATTCGTAGGCAGTTTAAGATCATATTAATATTTCATAATATTTTTTGGCTAAATATCTGCATATTTTATTTAATTATTTTTATAATAACAAAAATTATTCAAAATGACGGCCTTCATTAATTGTTTATGCGCATCCTTAATCTTTGCGCAAATGTCAGTCTAACGTTGAGGAGCATATATGTGACTACCCACTTGGCAAAATAACATGACTATAACGTCGTCTAAATGTTATCTTGTAACGCGAAATGTTACAAAAATACATACAATGTACCACATGCAGTAACATTTCTACGACTGTTTAATGTCCGCCTAAGCGATGTTACGAAACAATATTTCCCAGTAATGTTAATACGAGGTCTTCGAGTAACATTACTTTAACATGACGATTAATGTTGAAGTATAGCTCTTCCGTAACATTTCTCATATGTTAAAGAGAAATATTGATACAGTGTGGCAATTAAATGTTTCTATAAATATATCTACGCTAATGTTTCTATTAGGATCTTTTATTTACTCCAAAAGTTCTTGCTGCATTATACAAGAAACATGATTATTACGGTTTATCGAGAGGTTATATTAATTGATATAAAACGGAATCTCAATCAGTTTTATTGAAATTCAATGTTAATATTATAATTTCATGTTACCCTCGATAGACCGGGCCCCTCTGTTTATATGAATTTATCTTCACTTACTAAAATTACAATATTAACATTAAACATTAATGCCAGAAAAATATAATGGATAAGACATTTTTATAATATAACATTATAAATCTTTTTTTGTAGTTATTTTTGCAGATACATTAAAATGGTCAATCATATATCACATAGTTCTATGTAAAAACTAAATGGTAATACTATGAATAATATTATAAATAGCTATTTAAGTAAACGAAATACTTTAAAAAGTAAAATGCTGCTTACAGAAGACAATAAAAGCATTTATTGATTAAAAAAAAAGTACATTAAATTCCATCTTAATAAACTTCAGTATTGGAAACAGATTATGGGGCACATAAATTAACATGAATAGAATCTAAACAAAAACTCACAACACATTAGAAAAACGCCCCGAATGCATTTTATTCCTTTGAACATTTTGCTGTTTTTCTATCAAATCTTTGTTTTGCATAACGAAACCATTCCATGACAGTTATTTCGTATTCTGTATCTGTGAGTACAATATTTCTTCTAATTCTCTCTGAAATTAAAAAAAAAGACACCGTCAAAAAATAGAGATCAGAAAATCTGTTTATAATTATTGTAAAATTTGTATTTGATCAAGAATTACTATCAATTCTAAGAACGACATTGCTCATCCTTATAGCACAACAGGTAGGTTTTACTATGACATATATAGGTTATGATATACATATACATATCTGTCTTTAAAGATCTTCCATGAATTTGAAAGGATCGACATACCTACTTTACCATTATAAATAAAACTTACCTGATAATGTTGATTCATTATTGACGGGAATTTTTTCTCATCAAAACAATTGCGACGCACAATCCCAAGATGGTCCTATCCACGCCCTGTCCAGTCACGATTACCGTATATTGTGAAAGAGGGGTTCACAGGTTCACGCCTGTTCACGCCAACTCGTGTATGCGCGGTACGAAAAAACTTGTGATGGCAAGTTTTTCGTAAATTTCATCACCATTATTTACTTTATACAGAAAATTTGCTCCATTAGTTTTGAGTTTTCAAAATTCTAAATTTGCAGAAACATATATACTGCTGTGAACTGATGGTCCAAGCATATAAGTAAAGAGAAATTAAAAATGACAAAATTAATTTAGCTAGCTCAGCAAAAATGAATTCAAAAAAGGGAGCCTGAGATTCAAAAATCTCAGAGAAATTTCTTTAAAAATTAATAGTGGGCTTTTGATAAACTTACTTTCTTTAAAATCCCCAAAAATTGAAATGGCAGAATTAAAAATAAAAGAACTAATTAAGGTGATATTTATATTCATTAAATTTATTGAAAAAGAAAAAAAAAAAAAAACATATGATTACAACAATAGGGGAAAAAACCGTGACACAGAAGGTGTCGGATTAAAATAACCCCTTCGTGAATCTAAAATTTAAAAAAGACAATTCAAATCCTTCAGCAAACAAAATGGTGAATTCGTTCTAGAAGGAATTTCAATACAAAAAAAAAAATAAATCCACGTGGTTTCAAAAATTCAAAGCAAACTAAAAATTTAATCAAATAACGTGGAGAAACAAGCAAAATTAAAAATGAAATATAAAACAAGCTCTCAGCTTCACTTCACCTACCCCGAGGTGATAAAATTAAAATTAAATTATAACTACTATAAAAAAAAACGGAAAAATTTATACTCTAAACGCGCTCGCTTCTAAAACGAAAATTAAATAAATAAAAACTTACATGAATTGTATACAATTAATGTGATGAGACGTCTGAATACTAATCAAAAATTAAAATAAACAGAAACAAATGAAAAATCGTAAAATGGGAAAAATGAAAGAGCTAAAAATTTACAAGTACAAACACGCGTCACTATTCAGACTCTGAGCCCTAAAACGAGGCCTCTCCCGCGTATATACAAAACAGCTGACTGCGCGCGCTCTGCAACGGCCGCAACCAAAGAAAACGCCTTATAAGAAGGACATAAACAAGATAAACTAATGCTAAACTTATAATCAAAGAAAAATAAACTAACTAACTGAACAATTAATTATCCAACAAAACTACTAAATTCAAAGTAAAAAGAAGTAAAAAACTTAGTGAGAATTTGCGCGCGGCACAGCCAAAACTTGATCTTAGAAAATTAACAGCATAGAGTTCACACAACCGGGGAGACATAACACAGCACATCTCCCAATTCTTAAGGGGAAAACGAAAGTTTCGGAGAAAATAGAGTGTTTCTCCTTAAAAATTGTCCGCACACGAAAAAAAAACAAAAGTCAAAAGTGTCTCGCACAAAACAAACAAAACAGTATCTCCGCACACAGGGGTGAAAACGTCACTCACGGGTGATGAACCTACCCGGGGTCGTGGTGGAAGTGCTGGAGTGCTGAAATGTGATAACGCCCCTTGTTCTGCATACCATCCAACGAATGAAGTTCATAAGTGACTCCATCAAAAACTCTAGCCACTCTATACGGTCCCACGAACGGTAGTTCAAGTTTTTGGCAGACCTGCCGATCACGTCTGGCCACATGGTACCGACGAACTAGGACAGCATCACCGACTTCGAACCGAGTACGCTTGACGATCTTCGCGTTCTCCTGACGGACGTAACGATCTCCACGGAGCTGCAGTTTCCTTCTGGCTTCATCAGTGCGAGCCTCGAGGTACACATCCTCTTCTAAAAGGTTCCAGGGACGGCTGGGCATCCTTCCATACATCAACGTATAAGGACATTCCTCCGTAGTGGTGTTAGGAGTTTGATTGATCCAATCTTCTATGTTCTGGACATGACGAACCCAGTCGGTGTGGCGTTGGTGAGTCTGCATTCGGAGGAACTTCACGACTTCTTGGATATATCTCTCGCAAGGATTTCCACAAGGATGACGTATAGAACAGAAAGACACTCTTATATCACGCTCTAACATGGCGTCAGTAAAACGATGAGTATTAAAAGTGTATTAAATAATACAATTAAATAAATAATAGTATTAATATGTCGCATTGTCGGCTAGAATGCGTCGCATCTTACCTTGATGCATGATAAAGTTATCAATACATCTAATAGCAGTATCAGTATTATAAATCTAGTGGGAAAAAGTCTTACAAATTTAGTAAACACATCAACCATCACAAAAATGTTCCGGTATCCAAATGATCCAGGAATTAAATTTCCAAGAAAATCGATGGCAACTAGGTCGAGTTTGTTGTCCACAACGATGCTCTTGATAACATCTTGACAAGTTCGGTTCTTCGTTTTTCCAAGTTGACACTGAAGACATGAGCGTACAATATCCTTGGCGATGTTCTTGTCTCTGACAGCGAAGAAAGCTTCTCTGAACGTGAGCCAAACTTTGTGACCTCCAATGTGTCCTAGGGATTCATGAATCAGTAACATTGCTTGACGAGCATACACTTCCGTTAATACAACATTGAATTGATCACGTAACCTCTTCATTAAAACGCCATCTCTGATCACATACTCTTTATAAACATCTTGGTGAACTAATGCCTCTCGTATACCATTGAAACATTCATCTTGTTGAATCTCATTTATTCTGACAAAGTCAAACAACCCCTCGGCTTCATACATATTATATGTATTTAACTCAACATGGTTAAAATGGCTTTTTAAACTGTGCATACGAGATAATGCATCAGCTGTTACATTAAGTTCTCCTTTTATATGTCGAATTTCAAAAACATACTCGGAAAGTAGCAGTGACCAACGATAAATGCGGTTGTTCGAAAACCGTGTTGACATTAACGAGGTGAGGGCAGCATGATCAGATTCTACAATAAATTTCTTACCAAGCAAATAAAATCTTAATTTGCTTATTGCATAGACAACGGCTAGCATCTCTTTCTCTGAAACAGTGTATCTCATCTCATAGCTCTTAAGGATTCTGGAAATAAAACAAATTGGTTCCTCTCCACTTTGACCAATTTGAATTAAAACACCACTAATGGCTGTGTCACTGGCATCGACACGTAACAAAAATTCCTTATTAAAATCTGGTAAAAGTAAACATAACGACTTGTGAAATTCTGACTTTACATTTTCAAACGCAGCTATTCTCTCAGCTGTCCAACTGAATTTCTCATTCTTACGCAACAATTGGAATAAAGGTGCACTGATGTGTGCTAATCTGGTACAAATCTCTTATAATAATTTATTATTCCTAAAATCCTCTCAACAACTTAACACTACTAGGTCTAGGTACTTTCTAATGACTTCTAGCCTAGATACATCTACTCTCACATGATTCTGTGATAAATCATACCCCAAAAACTTTACTTCACGTTTCATAAATTCACACTTCCGAAGGTTCACTTTCAGACCATTCATTGCAAGAACCTCAATAACCTTACGTAAATGTAAAAAATGCTCATCTAAACTTTTGCTAAAAATTAAAATATCATCAATATAATGTGCTACAAATGAATTAAATGGTTCTAAAATTTGTTGCATAGCGCGTATCAAGGCGGCAGCCGAACTACTCAAACCATAAGGTACAACCTTAAACTGATAAACATTACCATCAACCATAAAACCACAAAATCTTCTAGATGCCTTGTCCAAAGGTACCAACCAAAAAGAGCTCTTAAGATCTAGTTTCGTAAAATAATTTGCATTTGTACACCTTGCTAATAACGTTTCCACCGTGATCGGTGTCTCAAACTGCGGACGAGTGCGCTCATTAAGACGTCGAGCGTCGAGACACAGACGGATGTCTCCATCCTTCTTCTTCACAACGACCAAAGGATTGATATACTTAGTAACGCCACGCTCAATCACACCATCTCGAAGCATCTGGGAAACTTTCTCTCTTACTTTCTCCTGCATGGCCTTGGGAATGGGATAATTCTTGATCTTGTAAGGCTTTGACTCATCCACCTCAAGAGAGTGCTCATAATTAACAGCAAAACTAGGGAATTTATCTACTAGGGATACATACTGCTTCAAAATTTCTTTAACTTCCGATTCAAACTTCACATCACAATTAATTTCAATTTCAATCAACATCATCTGGGGATTCTATCTGGGAATGTTTACTTCAACTAACTCTAACTCTGACTCTCCAATAACTTTAACCTCCTTATCCTCTTCAGATAAAACTACACCTTGTACATCATCACTTTCAACAACTTTTCCGTAACTCTGTATAACATTCTTAAAACTATCACTTTTTTCTCTCATTTCATCATTTTCATTTTCCTTTTCTTTGCTTAAATTATTAACTACTTTCTCCTCATCAGGAGTCTCAGAACACAATTAAATCTCTCCCCTTCTATCTGAACAAATTTCCTTTCTACATCTATAATTGCTTTCATTTTGTCTAGTAAATCAATCCCAATAATTCCGTGTCTGCGTAATCCTCTTACAGAAATAAATTCTGCCAGAAATTTAAAATTGTGAAGTTTATATTCAGTAACAAAAATTTTATTGATAACAGCAATCACTTTCTTTGTAGCAGATACTATTGTGATTTTTCGAGTTGGAATGAATTTTCCTAAATTCTCTCTCTCTAATACTTTTATAACTTCCTCATCCAAAAATGAAGCCTCACTTCCCGAATCAACAAGACATTTATAATCATTATTCCCAAATCTAACATTAATATGTGGCAATTCTAAATTCATAGATCTTATCGTCTCATTCCGCATCATGGTGTACAATTTAATCTTTTTGGTTGGTTCAATTAAAAATCCTTCCCTCGAGCTTCATCCACTAATTCATCCGCCCTTGATACCGCTTTTTCCGCTTTAAAAGTTACCCTTGTGTCTTTTGGTATAGTGCCAGTATTGTTTGACAATTGACTTTTAATCTCTACATTATTAACATTACAATTTGTAGACCCTTGCCCTGGTCTTCTGCTATAATCTCTGTCAGCTGACTTAAAATAATTATTGACATAGTGTGGGAAACCACCTGATTTGTGTTTGACCTTGTCTGATCACCTGAACGACGGTCATTTATTAGCTGAGGCACGTTCACTCTATCATTGTTTGAACTCTGACGTTCACCATTTCTACGATTAATACCCTGACTCCTGTTGGCATAGGGAGCTGGTCTCGGCGTTACGTTAAACCGTGAAGGCTGTTGACGTTTGAATCCGTCACTTTGCGAACTAACAAAATGCCTGATTTTGGTTGACATTATTTTCAGGTCTTCGCGTATTCCAAGAATTGACATTGCTTTGTTCCGCATAGTCTAATCTCTTAATTAGTTCCAAAAACTGACTAATAGAGGTTATATTCTGCATCGCAACAGCTTGCGTGACCTCAGGTTCAAAATGCCTGGACAATTGAGTGATTAAATCTGATTCTAATATTGAAGGTGATAAATATTTAAGGACATTGATCTTTTTTATGACATACACTTCTCTACTGTCTAAACCACCTTTTCTATATGCGCCTAAGAATAAATTTGTTCTCACCCTTAGCTGTATTGACTGACTCCAATATTGGCGCTCAAATGCTTCCTTGAACTGCTCCCATGTGGTTATATCATCTGCGACAAATTCGAACCATGTCCGTGCTTCATCCTTCATGCAACTCCTGGCAACTTGCAATTTATTCCGGTCTCCAGGAATGAACTCTACAAAATCATTCAGGTTTCTCAGAAAAGCCATCGGATTGTGGGTTGCTAAACCGTAAAATTTCGGTAGCTGCTCCACTTGCACAGGCAATGAAAAATTGAGACCATTGTAAGGTTGAAAATTACTTGGAACTTCTTTCATTCTGAATATCTTTTTTGAAATTTCCTCTTCTGCTTTTTCCACACTTTCTGCTATTTTCTCTTTCATCTCACATTCTATAGCCTTTACTTTATCCTCAACCATACTCTCACTCTCATCCCATTTATTCTTCATTTGCTAATCCTTGATGACAAAATTCTATCGCAATTTGATTTGACGTGCTTCTTACTGTGTTATCTAAAACTTTACTTTCTACTTCTTTAACATTCTTATCAATTCTGTCAACCTCGACTTTACTACCAACTACAATTTCCTCTAATCTTTTTAAACAATCATTTTGCTTCTGCATTATTTCTCTCATCATTGCCATCATGTCATTCATACTCTTAATACTCTCCTTTGAATTTTCCGCCTCGTCTTTCTGCATACGCACATCCTCCATCCTTTCCTTGTCCTCAACTTCCGAATCTCCCATTGACGATTGTTTGTCCTGCCACATCCGACTCATCCTCACTGCCAATAGTTCTTGGATTCCGCCACGTCTGGTCTTTCGGAACGTAGACTTCCTGTTGTGTGGTGAGCTTGTCCATATTCATTCCAGCAGCGGTGTATATAAAAAGTTTTTTAAAAACACAAGAAAAATATATCAGTTTTGTCTGAGCAACGCGAATTCTCACAAATTCAAAACACGGGATCCTAATCTTACTAATTACAATTACAATAATATCGCGCCGCACGTTGGGATTGCCAAAATATATGCTGTGAACTGATGGTCCAAGCATATAAGTAAAGAGAAATTAAAAATGACAAAATTAATTTAAGCTAGCTCAGCAAAAATGAATTCAAAAAAGGGAGCCTGAGATTCAAAAATCTCAGAGAGAAATTTCTTTAAAATTAATAGTGGGCTTTTGATAAACTTACTTTCTTTAAAACCCCAAAAATTGAAATGGCAGAATTAAAAATAAAAGAACTAATTAAGTGATATTTATATTCATTAAATTTATTGAAAAAAAAAAAAAAAAACATGATTACAACAATAGGGGAAAAAACCGTGACACAGAAGTGTCGGATTAAAATAACCCCTTCGTGAATCTAAAATTTAAAAAGACAATTCAAATCCTTCAGCAAACAAAATGGTGAATTCGTTCTAGAAGGAATTTCAATACAAAAAAAAAAAATAAATCCACGTGTTTCAAAAATTCAAAGCAAACTAAAATTTAATTCAAATAACGTGGAGAAACAAGCAAAATTAAAAATGAAATATAAAACAAGCTCTCAGCTTCACTTCACCTACCCCGAGGTGATAAAATTAAATTAATTATAACTACTATAAAAAAAACGGAAAAATTTATACTCTAAACGCGCTCGCTTCTAAAACGAAAATTAAATAACCAAAACTTACATGAATTGTATACAATTAATGTGATGAGACGTCTGAATACTAATCAAAAATTAAAATAAACAGAAACAAATGAAAAATCGTAAAATGGGAAAAATGAAAGAGCTAAAAATTTACAAGTACAAACACGCGTCACTATTCAGACTCTGAGCCTAAACGAGGCCTCTCCCGCGTATATACAAAACAGCTGACTGCGCGCGCTCTGCAACGGCCGCAACCAAAGAAAACGCCTTATAAGAAGGACATAAACAAGATAAACTAATGCTAAACTTATAATCAGAAAAATAAACTAACTAACTGAACAATTAATTATCCAACAAAACTACTAAATTCAAAGTAAAAAGAAGTAAAAAACTTAGTGAGAATTTGCGCGCGGCACAGCCAAAACTTGATCTTAGAAAATTAACAGCATAGAGTTCACACAACCGGGGAGACATAACACAGTACCTATCTTACACTTTATAAAATGTAAATTTTGTAAATATGGCAATGTTACAACTAAATATTACCTCAACATTTCTGACAACAAAGTCTTTGTTTTTGCAACATTGTTTTAAAATATTTTTTCCTGATTACATTGAAATGTTACTGTAATGCCTGCAATATTTCTATCATTATTTAATGTTGCTACAAATTTCAGTAACATGTTTTTTGTTTAACATCGCTGTCTAGTAAATAATGTAATATTACTGGGATATCTGCAAAATTACTTGCCAAGTGGGTAATTTCTCGAAAAGCTCTAGAAATCCTGCTTCTTATATCTTCTGGAGTAGTAGGTACTTCCTGATAACTTTTGACGTATCGCTATAGAAAGAAATCCATGGGGTCAAATCAGCAGATCATAAGAGGACGCAGTAGGTCCTCTCCTGCCTATCATCTTTGCCTCCTGCCATACATTTCATTTAAAATTTGCCTTACTGGCATGATGGTTGTGGACTGGGGCATCATCGTGTTGAACCAAATGTCTGTCTGCTTTGTAAATGCACACCTTCTAGCAGGCCTCCAGAAAGTGCCTATATCTCTGGCCGATAACACTGGTATCAATGAAACCATCCCAAACATTAAGTGAACATCTGTTTTTCCGGCGATTTTCATAAATAATATGAGGATTTGCATCTGCACAATAATGAAAATTATATCTATTTACACACCCATTATTATGAAACTGAGCTTCATTTGTCCACAGCATATTACTCCAAAAATCCGAATCTAAGCGTCAAAACACAAGCTACATTACCAACCTGTGTCAATCTCACATAAAAAAGCATCACAAACATTGTCACAAAGTGGGAAAACAGTGTCACAAAGTAAAACTTTTGTAACACTGCTTTTCGTCAAAACAGGTGCACAAAGTGCTCATTGTGTATCCTAAATAGGAAAATACTTTTAACTTTTTAATTTTCAAAGTTCGAATTATTTTAATATATGATGAAAATCACGTCTCGCATTGAAGAGAATAGGAACCTCTTGAAGTCCTATCATTTCGTAACTAATTAGTAAATAAGACAATAAAAATTCCAAGCCGACAAGTCATTATATTATTTATTCTTTTCAGTAAGCAAACATATTTTACATATTTTAGATCGAAACTATAACACTCTTCTAGTTATCTTCTCTAACCACGGGAGATATTTAGACACCTTTGTATATAGAGCAAATTTACCTGCATCGCATTTTCCTGTTTCCGTTTTAACTGTTAGGCTAACGATGCCCCTGACAAAAAAGCGTTTATCGTCGGAATTAAAATAGAGACCACCACCGCTGTCTCCATCACATATGTTCGTGTCTGAAAGAATGAAACAAAATAGGAATCTTCGTCATCCTCAACAATCTATCACGATGGCTTACTATTGTCTTCATAACCGGCACAAATTTTATCTGTGACTACATATTGGTGGCTGAAATCTTTCGGTAACTTCGCGACGCACACATTTTTTGGCCTGAATGGTACGATGAGCTTCTTCAGCACCTCGCTCTTGAAACCATCTTCAGTAGAACCCCAGCCTGCTACCTGGAACCATTAGATATTTTTTTAAAATAAATAATACACTACATTATCCCACAAATCCTAATTATAACATGCTATGTATGAGGGCCGAGTAAATAACTGAATACTTCAACTAGTTTCCTTTATTCATAAATGATACATAACAACATACAAGATGGACATTAGAACAGTGAAGTTCGTTTTTCGATTGATACATTGCTACCAATCTTACGTTCTTAAATACACTACATAACATACACAAGGGACTTACCACTGCTTCCTTGCCATCGACAAAATCAAATTCCTCGTATAGATTTTCCCAATCTAAGCAAGCAGGTTGCACTTCCAACGAGGGTATCAATTCTGAATCCAATTCGATCAGAGCTATGTCATCGCGATATTTCTGGAGATTGCCTTTGTAGTCAGGGTGAATGTGGAGGGATTTTATCTACATATTTAGAAGAAAACTAACTAATCTAAGTTAATTCAGGAGATATAACCCAGATAGCACACGATATCCGATGGAACATACATTTCTATCCATATTTGTTCCAGGATATACGGAATATCCATTAGGTTTCCATTGCAGATTTGCTTTATTTATTTATCATCGCAATAAGTACATATGAATGGTCTTGTTTAAATTTTGCGTTCATATAAATCCTTCTTTCTGTCTTTTGAAGTAATAACCGCGAAATATACATTGGATATATGTAACATATAATACAGGATAAATTACGTGTTTAGTCAGAACCACATGATTACAATATATTATTGATAGCTATTCATTTTTGTTGAAATACATTAATAACAGTGTGTTCCAATAAAAAGTATAATGTCGAATAAGCAAGTGTTTGTTTTTTGTGGTCATGCATATAAATTAAAAAACAAACTATTGTAGATTATAAATAGATATGATGATAGTACAGTATGTTAAGATAATAATTAATAAAAACAGTGTTTTTGAAGTTGTAAAACAGTTGAATCGTTTATAATTCTTCACTGTTCACAACCAAGAAGTAATAAATTTAATTATTTTAAAATGTTGGGAGAAGTGTTGGTACTTATTTCATATTTTGTTTTATTACATTTTCGCCACTTGTAAGGCACAGAGTACGAGACACATCCATACAATGGCCTATGCGCTACTACATTATAAGCAGTTGTGCTATCTGGGAAGTTCTTTTTACTGCAGTTAATATTCAAACTATGGTGAAACTTACCCTCCTACTTTGCGCCGATGGTTCCTCAACACTGATATTTCTATAATATTTACCTGCGACGATTGTGTAGAGCTCCTTGTCTCGTGCCGTCCCATTAGTTTCCGTAAAGCAATGAGCAGCTAAATCAATGATTTCGAAAAGGTAATTTAGAAAGAGAACACGATGTACTAAATTACCTGATAAAACGTAAGACTTGGAGATGACAGTACCACCACAGATTTGCGTTTCCAACCGATAGACGGCCACTATCCAAGGATATTCATTCTTGGTTGCGTTAGAACCGCCGACTATCAAAGTATGTACGCTGACCCTCTTAATTCCGCATTCTACAAGGTAAATACACGTCATAGATTCTCTTTGACGAACAATGCGAAAATAAAGAAATATTTTGGAATATGGGCTTTGTTCAAGTTACCTAAAGTGCAACGCCCAATTGGCTGATCCCATAGACCATCCTTGCACTTATATATCGGTTTGTTCCCTGAGATGTCGTGGAAGGGTTTGCAGCGAATAATAGCCGTTGTATTGTCCACCGGTTCTACGCAATTAATTTCCTGTCCGTTTAATCTGCAATATATATCTTCGGACGTCGACGATAAAAGGGCGGAACAAGTACCTTTAGTAGATAGGAAAAAAAAAACACCGAAGATTAAACTCGAGTGAATTAGATATACAGGGTGATTCTCAATATATGCGACAAACTTTAAGAGCTGATTCCTGAGGTTATTTTGATCGTAAAAGTTCATATGAGTATATGTCCAAAACGGTTTGGTTTTAAAGTTATTAAATGTTAAATAATAAATTATGAACTACGACTAACACGATATAATATCACAGTTGGTTCTTCAAAAACTATTGTGTTGAGAGGAATTGTTTATTTGTCATTTCAATATTTGTCAATAGTTGTCAGAGTATTCATTCAGTTTATTGCCAGATTCTGTTTTCTAAAATGAATTACACGAATGCTGAGATGTGTGATATGCATTTCGTTTACGATCTTGCCAATGGAAATTCGCGTGCTGCTAGACGTCTTTATGAAGGACGATACCCGAACCGTATCATCTCGCATCATTCAATATTTGCCCGTCTTCACCAACGTCTTAGTAAAACGGGAAGTTTTAAAAAACGGACGACTGATAACGGGCACCCATCTACAGTGAGAACTCCACAAGTTGAAAAAATGGTACTAAATGAAATTGAGGGACATCCTACTACAAGCACCAGAAAAATTACGTTTGCTTTAAACATTAGTCAGGCAACAGTTTGGAGAATATTGAAAGATCAACTGTTGTGCCCATATTACATTCAACGGGTGCAAGCACTTTTGCCGGTAGATTTTCCGCAAAGAGTGGCTTTTTGTCAATGGATGCAACACAAAATCGCACAAAATCCTGACTATTTGGCTCAAATATTCTTCACCGACGAGGCTACTTTCTCTAGAAACGCGATTATTAATTTTCATAATAATCACATTTGGCCGAAGAACATCCGCACGAACTAGTGAATGCCCGTCATCAACATCAATTCTCTGTCAATGTGTGAGCCGGAATTGTTGGAGATCACTTGATAGGTCCACATTTTTTACCGATGCGGTTAAATGGCGAGGTATACCGCAATTTTCTTGAAGAGGAGCTACCCCTACTGCTGGAAGAAGTTCCGTTGCAATTAAGATTACAAATGTATTTTATGCATGACGGTGCTCCAGCGCATTTTAGTTTAGTTGCTCGCGAGTTTTGGACAATGCGTATCCAGATCGGTGGATAGGGCGGGGAGGTCCACAACCGTGGCCTCCTCGGTCTCCAGACTTAAATTCTTTGGACTTTTTTCTTTGGGGTCACCTTAAATCATTAGTTTATACGACTCCCATTGAAAATGTCGATGAAGTTAGAAATTGTATTATCGTATGATCTTTTATGATCCAAATAACCCCAAGAATCAGCGCTTAAAGTTTGTCGCATATATCGAGAATCACCCTGTATATTCAAGAGATGTGAGAAGATATACCATACGGTATATTTTTTTCACATCTGCCCTGGAATTTCATAACTAAGGTAACACAATCGAGGCGTTCTTAAAGTATATTTATTTGAAAATAAAAAGAAAATAAATAAAATGAAGTGGGTTTAATATAAAAAAAAATCGAATTAAATACATCGCTAAGATAGTTCTACTCAAAATCCCATAAAGTTCACAAAATGGTCTCAACTTTTCTACCTTCTGTCTTGACCACGTCCACTTCTGGAATCCACTTCTGATTCGTCAATGACAGTTGACACTATGTTTAAATACCTTTCGCAATCGGCTGTCCACGAAGGGGAATGCGTGTTCTTTGAAAACATGCTTGAACAGCTCTGGAAATAGTTCGTCGAATATTAGGCGGAAATACATGCTATTGAAAGATGCGTCCAGTTCAATATTGAGAGGAATTACCGAAAGCAGTAATCAAGGCGCTGAGCTCGCATGAAATCAATTCCAAGATGGTCTGGGAATGCCTAGGGATATTAAACGAGCTAGGCAAAAGGAACAAAGTAAGTTTGCTGTGGGTTCCGGGTCACACAGTTGTGGAAGGTAATGAAATAACGGATAATCAAAAAGGGTGTGAACACCTTTTGTAGCGTCTGAGCCCTTTTGCAGGATAAGTAGTACTACAATACTGAAGAAATTGAAAGAAGAAATGGAGCAGAGAAAATCTAATTATTGGGAGAATCTCCAGGGAAAGTAAAAGTCTTCTGCGAACCAATAACCAGAAGAGGTTAATATTAACAGGAATACTTTCAGGACATTAAAAGAGAGAGAGAGATTGACTTAACCTGGAGCCTTTTCATATCCTACACGTTCTTAAAGGAATAGCATTGGAAGGCTAGCTGTAGAATAGCAAGAATAGGGAACAGAATAGATCTCTTAGGTCGCAGTGTAATATAACCTTCCGTACATACATACATATGGTATAAAACACTTATAGCTATCACTGATCATCTCGTCTCTCGAGCGAACCCTGCCAAGGTGACCATTTCCCTATTCATCACACCGAAGACGCGCCTGATAGCAATTCCCAACCTCCAAGGTTGAATATCTCAAACAACTCCCGCCATTCCTCCTGTTCCAGGAACTTTCTACGGGATTTTCCATCAGAACTGTCATAGCTATACTAGTATTGGATATAAAAAATGGGAACTTTGCCTGAACTTAAATACTTAGCTGGATAATGAAATGTAGGCAAGTGAGTTTTTCATTAAGTTGAAATAAAGAAAGAGGTGTTAATCTGTTAAAAGTCCAAGCGTTAAGGAACATGAAATACGTATTCTAAAATAAGATGTGATAAAAAAAAGTGCAACGAAGGACACGTAATACAGAAATGTTAATTAGATAGATAGATCTAAATGATTATTAAAATGATGCTTGGTTACATATAAAGGTTACACTGGTCAACAAAATTTCAGATTTATTTTGTTCCACGAGGTAAAGTGGGTAAACTTAGTAGTACTTTTTACACTTATTTCATGTCTGTTTTCAGAAATTTTCTATCAGAGGTTTCAAGGTGACAAAACAATGAAATTTTGTGAATTAATATATTATAATATGTGTATAAATCATGAAAACATGATGTATATATATATTATAATATATTCAATATAATATATTTACTTGGAAAATGTGGAAAATGAACGGAAACCATTACAAAATACAAGTCCTTCTTCCAAAGAGATGCAATTCTGAAATTATGCATGGCGATTACGAGAAAGTTTTGTTCCACTCTGAAGAAGATTCCAGTCTTTCGATCTGGAATCTAGAATTTCGGCTTGCTTAGACAACTTTAAAAATCGCGGACGAGGTCGTTGAGGTCTTCTTGACTTAGAAGATGGGGCACGCAACAAGACGAATCTGATTGAATGGATCCAATTCATAATTGTCGCCTGCAAAACTTTCTGCATTTACTTGTTTATCGTCGCTTAGTGTCATGTTTTGTGGAGGTTTGGGCGCAGGTAATTCCGGACTGTGAGGTACTGGTCTCAGTACAGATGGAATATTAGGATATTTTACAGTATGTTTGGATTTAGAAGTCATATCACTTATATTTGTAAGACAAAAATAGTAATCGGCGTAATATCATCTGATGGTTCCTTCCAAATTATAGGAGTAGCAAAACGCATATGTCGTTTACCTTTTGCTCACCCTGTAAGAAGTCTGACACACGTAACACTGCAAATATGGGAGGCACAGCTTTTGTCTTCATCACCTACTTTACACTTGAAATACTGCTCATAGCACTCTTTAAGAAGAGGTGTTAACCCTAAACCTACCAAGGTGTGCTTTTGAGGCACAATTGATTTTGAAATTGCTGGAACTTTGTAAGTTAACTGCCCACAGACTGGAGGATTTTTGTATTCTCAAAATAAACTATTTAACACAGAATGACATAAAATTTTTTTAAAAATATTTTTCCTATTTTACTAAAAAAATTAAACATAATTTACCGACACGTCCTACCAAGGTGTGTCTTTGAGGCACATACTGTTATTATACTATAAAATGCATTGCTATGTTATTTAAAACTAGGTATGTGGGTAAATCCCCCGTAATAAGATATGCTTTATATTTCGGGACTTTCCCCTTGTATGCAAGAACTTCCAGTTGCATATGAAGGGGAATTCCCCTAAATGCGTTTTGCTAAAACAGTCAGCTTACAAACTGCATTGCTATCAGTGTATTTGTGACTTTCCTAACGAACGCATTGGCCGTTTTAGGTGTCTATTGGTTAATGTTATTTCTTTTACCTTGTGGAGAGTATAGTATAGACCAGGTAATCAAAATAAAGTTTTGATTGACCCCAGTAAAAATAGATTTGTTGTTTTATGCTTATTTGGTTTTGAAATTTATGCAGAAAGTATGACCGATTGGTTGACTGACCGACGCCGGCCACTAACTGAAAAGGAGTTGCTCGATGCATTGTACGAAAGTGATGAGGATTTGGGAAGGAATGCAAATGATGGTGAAGATGAAGAAGAGCCAAAAGACGAAACCTCTTCTAGTGAAGCGGATTATCAAGAAACTGGCGATGAAGAACGCGATGAACAAGAAGGAAGTGACAATAGTGATGCTAATGATGAACCACCCGGCCATTCGCAAACTTTTATTGGAAAATATGGTACCGAGTGGAATGCCACGCCGATTGCCAAGGGAAAAACACGTGCACACAACATAATTACAACAGCTTTGAACAAAGTGAAACTTCCACCTGGAGTGCATGTTGATACTCCTTGTGACGCATTAAATTTGTTTTTTGATGATACGGTTATTGGTATTGTGGTTACTTTCACTAATAAGGAGGCTGTTCGTATTCTTGGCGATTTGTGGAAACCAGTTGACGACGTTGAAATCCGTGCTTTCTTGGGCCTTTTGATTACTGCTGGAAGAAATAAACAAGGAATGGTGGACTATAATGAGCTATGGAATCCTGTTTATCGAGCGTGTATGTCACGAAATAGATTTACTCAATTACTAAGATTTATTCGTTTTGACGATAAAGCGACCAGAACCCTCCGAAGGCAAAAGGACAAGTTGGCACCAATTAGAGACCTGTGGGACCGTGTTAATACAAACTTGCTGAAATATTATCTTCCTGGCAGTAATCTAACCATCGATGAACAACTGGTGCCTTTTAGAGGTCGTGTATCTTTCCGACAGTACCTGCCAAGCAAGCCAGATAAGTACGGTATGAAAATTTGGTGGATATGCGATAGTGGAACTAGTTATCCGTTATGTGGTATACCGTACTTAGGAAAAGAAGGTCTCAACAGAGCAGAAAACTTAGCGCAAAAGGTGGTGGAAGACCTTTGTGAACCTTTTCTGAGAACTAAAAGGAATATTACGTTCGACAACTTCTTCACCAGCTACGAGCTTGCATCCAGTTTGCTTACCAAAGGCTTAACTTGTGTAGGAACGCTCAGAAAAAAATAAGCGCTGCATACCACCCAATTTTTTGCCTCACAGGCGACGGAATATTGAAAGCAACTTGTTTGGTTTTCAGAAGACAATGACTTTGGTATCTTATGTACCTAAGAAAAATCGCTGTGTCATATTATTATCTACAATGCACAACGACTCCACCATTGATGAGGAAAATAAAAATAAATCTGAAATCAATAAGTACTACAATTCCACGAAAGGAGGGGTGGATACACTTGATCAGATGGTACATACATATTCAGTGAAACGCAAAACTAATAGGTGGCCTTTGGTCTATTTTTTCAATATAATTGATGTGTGTGGAGTAGCTTCATTTGTCATTTGGAGAAATATCCATCCTGACTGGCATATTTCCAAAAAACGAAGACTTCGCAAGATTTTCTTACGAGAAATTACAACAGAATTAGTACTGGGGGCAAATTTGACGTCGTAGTTTGAGTGGCTTGCATAAAAGTCATACTTCATTGATACAAACTACGTTGAATCAAGTACCAACCACAGGGGAGTCTTCGGCTCGAGAAGTAAGAAAACGAAAACGGTGCTATATTTGCCCATCAAAGAAAAGCAGAATGTCAACACAGTTATGTGTGTGATAAGTGTAAGCAAACGGTTTGTGGTGAACATTCAGAGAAAATACTCACGTGCACAAATTGCAAACTACATAAATAACTTTCAAATATTTTACTATCTTTAATATCTCCTGACACACAATATTCTTTCTATATGTTTTAATCTTACTGTATACCTACTACATGAAATAAATAATGCATATTTTGCTATTATTTACATCAACAAGGACACGTTACGATAAAACGTTGGTAGGACTAGGGTTAAAGACCGTTTTTAATATTTAAATGACAATTCGCCGCAAATGTAGCAAAAATAGTTCCGGTGGTTTACACATTTCCTTAGCATTTTTTACAAGTGATCAAATGTTCGCGGTTTCACTACAACAACTTGAACGCACCACAACATAACACTCTTTAAAACGTTAACACTATCAGAACATAAGTTCATTCGCCGAGCTCTAGCCGACAAATAATAAGAGATTCTATCTAGGAATGGGAAATGCAGGGTTTAACACGCCAAGAGATGTTCAAATTTTAACCATTGCATGGTGCTTGATCAATTCCGAGCTCTAACCGATAACTGAAATAACGCTAAAACTTGTTCTCATGAATATGCTGGAACATAAAAGCTAAGGGTGATGGAGAAATTGATTTCAGCATGCAAAAGTATATGGGAATCAGGCATTTTTGTGCTTGGGACAAAAATCTTGTTAACCAGTGTTATTAAACTGTATATTGGTACTATGGATTATTTAGAAAACACGTTGTGTATACTAAACCCGGTTGCTTGCACTCCAACTTATCGATTGGTGGTTGCCATTCGCCCAAAGTACAACGGGTAGAGCTAGGCGTTTCGACGCTATTAACGATGCAAGATAACAGAATTCTCGTGCCCGTGGAAACCCAGGCTCCCGGTCTGTATGTCTCTCCGAGGGATAAATTGAATCTACCGTACTTTATGTCCTCTGGCAGTATACATCCAGTCTTTCTCTTAGAAAATCTTTTATCTCTCGTCACGAAGATCGCCAGAGTTCCCTTACTAAAAATCGGATGTGAAGTCATTTGTTCGTTCAACCAACGTAGATATACAGATAAGGCGGAATAGAAGATGTAGGTTACTTCTGGCTCCGTTACGACTTTAACTGTTATCCCCTAAGGTAATATCGCCAGGGACTGGATTTGAAAAATAGACCCGTACCTATGCTTTTGCCGCAACTTGACTCATCTAGAAGTCAAATCGTACGAAAGTTAAGTTACGCTTGGCCTGGGCAAAGAATGTGCGGATATATTGAGAGGACTATTTATCTTACAATGCAATGATGCAAAATACTTGATGCTAATACGACTGATATACTTCATTTACTATAACAAACGAGTTATGTCATTACTTGCAGTTTCGGGCCATATGATACCATATTATCAAAATAAGCAACTAACATAAAACTTTTTCAGGTTCAATTTAAGGTACTACGTTGGTACCTACTGTTTTTTTTTTTAAATTGCATGTTTTGTTTCCAATGTCTTCTCACCAATTTCGTTAGTTATTTCTGTCAAAGGGTTATATTCTTCGTTTTCAGTAATGTGTGGGAATTTGCGTTTATAGTTGGTATATATTTATTTAAAATAAGTAGTTATTACTGTGATTTGAAGAACGCGAAAGGACACTACACGTATATGCTTATGTGTTTTATTAAAAAGTAAAACTAACAAATGTGTGAATAACAACTTAAATTAAAAATGTTCTTTACGTCCCTTTAGCACGTTTTTCAGTATATCTGTCTACATGCACACTATTTATCATAATGCCAACTTAAACTTGTTGATTGCACTAACACCTTCCCTCAATCAATGAGTTATTACAGTAATACAAATACATAATACATCCTTTAATTTCTTAATCCTAAATTATGTCTATGCTTACTGAACAGTTCATATCCTAAATTTTTAGTTAGTATATCAGCTGTCTGATCATTTGAACTAATGTAACTTATGGATAACCAAATTATTTCTGACTACATCTTGAATAAAATTATATTTTATATCAATATGCTTAATTCTCTTATGTTCCCATTTCTGTGTTAACTTAATGCATGATTGGTTGTCTTCAAAAATAGTTATATTTAAATTTGTTAGACCAAGTTCTTTAATCAAATTATTTAACCATAATCCCTCTTTCGCGGCTTCACTTAAGGCTATGTACTCGGCTTCTGTCGAGGACATTGCAACACATGTTTGTTTCTTTGTATTCCAGCATACTGTACTGTCAAACACTTGAAATAGATATCCTGAAGTGGATTTTCGATCGCTTTGATCTCCTCCCCAGTCTGAGTCAGCAAATCCTTTTATTGTTTTAGTACCTTCTTTGTTAAAAAACAATTTGTAGTCAATGGTTCCTTTCAGATATCTCATAATTCTTTTTAGATTTTTCCATAAATCCTCTGTTGGGCTTTCCTGTTGTCTACTACAAAGATTAATTGAGATGCTTAAATCAGGACGCGTTGCAAGCATCAAATACATTAAGCAGCCAATTAACTCGCGGACGGGTTTTTGTATTGTTGTAGGTTCTGAGTTGTCCCTTGTCTGTGATATGGTGTACTTATGTTCCATAGGAGTCTTCATTGTGTTACAATTGCTCATATCAAATCTATTTAATAGCTTTTCTATGTAGCTCTTCTGACTTAAATACATTCCATGCTCATCTCGTTTTATTTGTATTCCCAGAAACGTCTTTAAGTCTCCCATATCTTTCATAACAAAAGTTTCTTGCAATTCCGATTTTAACTTATTGATTTCATCTAGATTACTACTAGCCAAAATTATGTCATCAACATAAAGTAATAGATATGTCACAACATTGTTGCTTAATTTCACATATAAACATGGGTCACTTTTACACTGAACAAGTCCTTGTAATCTTGCAAATTCATCAAATCTTCTATGCCAACAATATGGAGCTTGCTTAAGTCCATATAACGGTTTATTTAATTTGCAAACTTTATTTTCTCTTTTAAAACCTTGTGGTATGTTCATGTATATATCTTCTTTCAGATATCCATGAAGGAATGCAGATTTGACATCCATTTGTTGAGCTTGCAAGTTCTTTGCATTTATCACAGCCAATAACACTCTTAATGTTGTCAGTCTTGCAACAGGTGCATACGTGTTTTGATAATCAAAACCTTCTCTCTGCATGAACCCTTGAGCAACAAGTCTTGCCTTATATTTTTCACTTTCACCGTGTTCATTTCTTTTAATACGAAATACCCATTTTGAATTTATTACTCTGGCATTTTCTGGTTTATCAACCAATGTCCATGTATTATTTCGTTTTAACGCCATAATTTCATCATTTATAGCTTCTTCCCAAAGTTTACAATCTGGTTGTCTCATTGCATCATCATATGTCTCCGGTATAATTTCAACAAATGATTCAGCACGTAAAGCAAAATGCTCAGTTTCATAGTCGTTTAAATAACTCGGTTTTCTTATCGTTCTTTGACTGTGTCTTACTCCGTCTTCGATATTCTGTTTTTCATTCTCATTTTCTTCATCAGCATGCACTTCATCTATTGGCATCACATTATCAACATCTTTTTGTTTTTCTACATTTACCTTAGTTTCGGATAATCCATTCTGAATGTAATCTATATTTATGCTTTCTTCAAACACCACATTTCGTGCGACAACGATTTTGTTTCTTGAAGGATTCCACAGCCTATATCCATTGTGAGTATAACCCACCATTATGTTTATTTCTCCTCTTGGGTCAAACTTACCAACCTGTTTCTCTTTTGGTATATGCGTGTATGCGATACTTCCAAAGATTTTTAAATTTGTCAAATTAGGCTTTTTCTTGTAAAATAGTTCGGCCGGTGTTACATCATTATCCAATGCAACTGTGGGACTTCTATTTGTTATGTAGGTTGCACAGAGTACGGATTCACCCCACATTGTTTTTGACAGTTTTGACTCTAAAATCATGGCCCTCGCTTTCTCAACTAAAGTCCGATTTAAACGCTCAGCCTTTCCATTTAATTCGGGACTGTAGGGAACTGTATATCTTAATTGAATACCTTTGGTTTTGCAGAAATTCACAAAGTCTCTAGAAGAATATTCTCCACCATTGTCACAATTTAGATATACAATCTTGTTTCCTAATTGATTAGTTACAGTTGCCTCAAAGTTTTTGAAACATTCAAAAACTTCACTTTTGTTTTCTATTAGATATATTATACTGAAATGAGTGTAATCGTCTAGAAAAGTAACAAAGTAATTTTTATTATCATGAGTCGATGGTGTAACGGGATCACACACATCTGTGTGTATTAATTCAAGTGGTCGCTTACTTTTCTTTACATTATTTTTGGCAAAAGGCAATTTTGTTAAATTACTTTGTGCACATATATCACACACTTTTGTATTGGTCAACTTTTCTGCAATATTCATACCTTGTACCATACCTGAATTTGCTAATTTTAATACATTTTTATAACTTAAATGTCCTAGCCTACTATGCCATACATCTATATTAGGTTTACAACATAAATTTGCTTGAGAATTTTTGCCTAGTTTAAATTCAATTTCATACAGATTAGTTATTCTTTTACCAATAGCTAATAAACTTGAATCATTTCTAATAAAAACTTTACCCTTTTGAAAAACAATTTTAAAACCTGCTTTCTCTAGTTTTTGTACAGACAGTAAATTATGTGCTAAATTTTTAACATACAATACATCTTTTATTTCAGCCATTACTTGTTTTCTGTCAACATTTAATACAATACTAATATTGCCTATATCTGTAGCCATTAAACATTCGTTTGTTTTAGCAACATTGATACTAACTGGTTTGTCTAATTTACTTATACTACTAAAATATCGTTGATCATTTATCATATGGTCTGTCGCCCCTGAATCTATATACGATTTTACACTACCTGTATCACTGGAACTGTGTAACGCTGTTGCAATGAACGCAATGTGATCCTCTTCCGTTACTTCATTTTTCTTAACTTGATTTGCTTGTTTCTTGTATCGACACTTATTCTTGAAATGGCCTACCTTCCCACAATTATAGCATTTTGGTGGTTCACTTCTGTTCTTCTGTGCCCTTGGATTCTTGAAGTTACTTGAAAATGCTGCAGCAGTAGTCGGGTTGTTTGAATTTATCACATCATTCTTTTGCTTCATTTCATGATCCAACAGTTTTGCTTTCACAAATTCCAAACTTAATTTATCTGTATCCAACGTTTCGAGTGCTGTTACCACATTATCGAAAGACTTCGGTAATGTCAGTAAAAGATGACATACAACATCTGTTTCTTCTAAATTAGCTCCTACTGTTTTTAATTGTCTTATTGTTTCTTCAAATTTTAAGAAATGGTTTTCAAGCAAATCACCTGATGTGTGCTTCATTAAAAGTAGTTTCTTTCTTAAATAAAGCTGGCTCGCAATACCTTTTCGTTCAAAAACTGATTCAAGTGCTTGCCACATTTCATAAGCAGTTTCCTTGCCTTTTACATATTCCAAATATGTATTCGAGATGCACTGTACAAGAATACTTTTACATTTTTTGTCAAGCTTTTTAAATTCATCATTTTGTTCACTGTTTTCTTTCTCAACACATACCTTGACGTCATTTTGATCAAGAATCAACTCCATACGGAATTTCCAATGGTCAAAATCGCGGCCATCAAACTGCTGTATTCCATATTTTTCGACGCAATTCATCTTGTGTAACATTGTTTTCAAACTTCCTTTTTATTTATTGTACGGGATCTGGGCCCATAACCTGTGATTTGCAGAACGCGAAAGGACACTGCACGTATATGCTTATGTGTTTTATTAAAAAGTAAAACTAACAAAATGTGTGAATAACAACTTAAATTAAAAATGTTCTTTACGTCCCTTTAGCACGTTTTTCAGTATATCTGTCTACATGCACACTATTTATCATAATGCCAACTTAAACTTGTTGATTGCACTAACAATTACAACTAAACCATGCCGAAACTATTGTGTAAACAATCGAAGGAGTTAATAATTTCATTAATCATGTATTTCGAACGAGAGAACAATGGACCATTACTCCCGTTAACTTTCGTTCGAGAAGTATGTATAAGATCCATATAGTTTTAATGTCCTTAACAGTATTTCGCTTTTAGAAAGTAGCCAGTGCTCCAACCATTCATTTTGCAACCATAAGCAAAATTTAATCTATAAGCAAACAAGGAATTACATCCACTAACCTAAAACGAAAACGCATACGAAATAAATGTTGTAAAAAGTGATTAGTTTAGTCATTGTCAATGTGCTATTAGAAACACAATTTATGACATCTATAAAAACAGTGGGTATATACAAATATTGTTTATAGAAGTGGTCTCTTCACATACATTTTTCAGTACAACATATTACATTATTTTCTAAAAGGAATAGGATTGGAAGAACAGATCTTTTAGGTCGCAGTGTAACATCACCCTTCTATCTACATACATACATACATACAACATATCACATTCAATATTTTGAACAGTGCTCCTAAAGAAGAAATTTTCTATGGTTGCAATATATCGTCGTGGCGCATAAAGAGCTGGACGGTTACCCGGGAGGAAGCGTACACTGACCATAACTATATTTATTTCGAGATCACAAATGGAAAGACAAGAGACAGGACAGGGGGGCGGCGACATCTCCTAGACAAACAAATGTTCTCCCAGAAATTGCAAGAACACAGCTGGAAAAGTGCAAACAATGTGACACCAAAAAACTTCATAGATGTTATATCGAAAATAAATAAGGAATCTACGAGAATTGTACCCAAAGGTGCCAGATCTCTCCCGTACTGGTGGGATGAAGAAATTGATGATAAGAGAAGACAGTGCCTCAGTCTACGTCGAAAAACTACGAGAAGAAATAAAAACCTGGCTGATACGACACACCGCCTGGAATATAAGCAAAGCCGAAAAGAGCTAAAAAACTTAATTTTAAATGCAAAAAGAAAGCATTGGAGGAAGCTATTACTCGATCTTGAAGACAATATATGGGGAGATGCGTATAGGATTGCTACGCGTAAACTAGGTATTATGCCTCCACCATATAACCCACCCAAGGAGCAAAGATTCGAAATCATTAGAGCACTCTTCCCAAATAAAGATGATACATTCGCTAGACACAAAACTAGAGAAAACACTACCCCGTTCTCGGAGAAGGAACTACTAGCGGCTGCGCAGAAGATAAAAACTGGCAAGGCTCCTGGCCCAGACCATATTACCACTGACGCCGTAAAGATCATAATCGAAGACGCTCCGGACATTCTACTCAGCGTCCTTAACCAGCTGCTTGATCAGCAAGTTTTCCCCGTGAATTGGAAAGAATCACAGGTAGTCCTGATTTGGAAAGGGAAATCGACAAACTTGCCGTCAGATTATAGACCGATTTGCCTATTGAGTGCGATCGGAAAGCTCTATGAGCGAATGCTTAAAAACAGGTTAGAGGAAGAGTTGGAGAAAAATGGTGGCCTCTGCGAAAGACAGTTCGGGTTTAGAAAGGGAAAATCCACAGTACATGCAATCAAATCCATAGTTCAGGCAGTTAAAACATCGAAAAAAAAGTGGGTGGCCCTCGTCTTACTGGACATTAAGAATGCCTTCAACTCTGCCTCCTGGAGTAAAATAGTAAAAGAATTGGAAAGGAAGAATATCCCCCTGTATCTAATAAATATAATAAGGGATTACTTTAGTGACAGATGCGTCATGCTGGGGCCTTCTCTTAGAATGGATGTGAGCGCTGGGTTCCACAGGGTTCGGTGCTGGGGCCGACCCTGTGGAATATCCTGTATGATGGGGTACTACGTCTCCCGCTGATTGAAGGATGCAGAACGTTCGCCTATGCAGATGACCTCGCCATGGTGGTAGAGGCGGAAAACCCGAGAGATCTAGCCTTTAAAGCGGATAACGCACTGCAAAATATCATTGAATGGATGTCAGCTAACGATCTGCAGATTGAACCAAGAAAGACCGATGCAATAATATTCAAGGGAACAAAACAGAGACAATTAGTAAATTTCACCATTCTTGGATGCCAAATTGTACCCAAAAAACAAGTTAAATACCTGGGCGTCATTCTAGACCAGAGACTAACTTTTGGAGCTCACGTGGAGCACGTCATTAGAAACGCTGAGAACACCTTAACGGCCTTGCTAAGACTCATGCCAAATGTTGGAGGACCCAGTAGCAGAAAACGTGAACTTCTCTGTACTGTAATTCAAAGCCAGCTTCTGTACGCAGCCCCTGCTTGGTCCATGGCACTGGAGAAGGAAAAGTACAGGAATCTATTAACCAGGCTTCAGAGAAGAATTTTACTGAGGGTTATCAGCGGGTACAGGACAACATCGGCCGTTGCAGCCCAAGTTATTGCAGGGGTGCCACCGATTTGCCTGCTGGTGGAGGAGCAACGCAAGACCCTTATGCCTATGAGAGAAGCGATAACTAAGGCTCAGACAAGAGAGGAAACCCTGGTGGCTTGGCAGAAGAAATGGGAGAGAAGTGGACCTGTGGCAGAATGGACCCGAACCTTAATACCGGACATCAGAGCTTGGATAGCATGTAAACACAGAAAGGCGAATTACCATCTATCGCAGTTTTTGTCCGGCCACGGACACTTTGGGACTTATCGGAAGCGCTTCCAGCTGGCCGAGAGAGACACCTGTCCAGACTGCGGAGTATTGGACTCACCGGAGCATGCCCTGTTAAGTTGTAAAAATTGGTAAGAGATAAAGGAGAGCTAGAGAAGAAGATTGCCGAGGACCTCAGGGTGGACAATATTGTAAACCTGATGATGGCTGACAACAGTAACTGGGACCACATCAACAACTACATAACGAAGGTGCTGACTGCGAGGGAGAGGGCTGAGAGGATCAGGTGCAAGAATGCCCAAAATACGTAAAGTAACCTAGCCTAGACCGGGAGATCAAAGGAAGTTAAAGCAGGCAGCCTGTCCCTCAGATGTTACACCTGAGCGGTAGTTCCAGAGGCACAGGAACGGGGATTTTGGGGGTTTTTAGTGAGTAGGCCGCGCAAGAGCTCGGAGAGTCTCACACTACCACGTGAAGATCATATGACCGTGGTGTTCATAAAGAATTTTCCCCTCACAAAAAAAAAAAAAAAAAATATATCGTCGTGGAAGTTATTACGTAATATTATGCGTTCTCAAAGAAAATAAGGAAGTTTGTTCCGAAACGATGGATGAAATATGGCAGATCGGGGGGATGCATACAATTATGTAAAGCAGATTGAATTAAAGTAGTCTGAAAATTTGACGTAGTAATTAGTGTACAACATACTGGAAACGAAATTCAAATTTAGTGCAGCAGAAAGATTGATGGTTTGGATAGACAAGAAACTTGCATTAGTTAGTTACTGTGAATACTTTATGCGATAATGATTCCGATTAAATTTATTGTACGCACTTATGCCTTTTTGTTATTTTTCCACTCCTACTGTGATTAACATACTTTAAATCCTGCTTTTCAAAAAAATTATCACTAATATTAACGGTAAATGTTATTTTGAAGAGTTTGTCACCTGTCAAAAGTGTTTGACAGTTAAATAACCTAACGGTTTGTTTGCGTTTTGACAAAGAGAAAATTTGCAATACGGTCGTGACGTCAGAGCAAACTGAATCACGTAGTACCTCGTCTGTTATTGTAAATGAATCGACATATGTATTTCAATACGCAAGGCAAATAAGACTATTGTAGTCACATCCTTACCTGTGTGAAGGTACCTAACTCAAAAAATTTGAAGAATATAGAGTTCCAGTTACCCCCGAAGAGTTCTAAACTTCTCAATCGGTATTATAAATAGTTCTGGCATTTTAAGTTGTCAAAACGCTGTTTCAAAAAACTAACTAATTCAGGCCTATTTGAATGAGGATATCTGGTCAAGTGTAATACCAAATAATTATTATTCGAATCAATCATTACTGCTTAATATATTCCTCGCACATTCTTGGTAAGTCAACGTAAGGATTCTGTAACTTTGTCGAATAAAACACCGTCATATTAAATCGATTCTTTACCCCTTTCGAATAAAGCGATTCTGTAAAAAGTAGAACAGATTCCGTATGTACAAAGATCACAAGGTATGTAGCGTAATAGACACAAAATATCCCATCATCCCACAATTATCTACTACAACTGATAAATTGATGAACCATTCAAGGTGTTATTTTCCGCACCAATTTTGGACTCTGCAGTTGTTTGTTGTCTAAATGCTTATTTTACATTCTTCTCTCTTCTAGTTTTCTTAGATTAAGTATGATTATAGAATAATAAGAATGTTTTTTTTTTTTATTAGGAAGAATAAATATTTAGTTTGATAATATATAATCGTTATCTTTTTACCATTTTACATTACTTTTTTTAGTTTCTAATTTAATGTTATGCTCTATATATGTGTGTAGTTCTAAGTTTTGTGTTATATTTATATAATATTTTTTATTTGATTTACTTATGTGTACTATTACATAATAGTAGAAATTCGTTTTTTCTTATAAAAAATAAATATGTAGTTTGGGAGTACAAATCGCCATTTATTTTTACATATATGCACTACGTTACTTATTAAAAACAGCATACATGATGAACCGTTCGCGCTCTTTCTTTGATTGGCTGAAAAGTTACGAGGTAACCTTGTATATAAGGATCTTGCCCAAAGGTTTTATAGTAGACTACATTTTAAATTTCAAATTTCCCGCCTTTATATCAGTTGAAGTTAGCGACAGTACTGCTATACACGGGAGAAGCGAAGATAGCAATAGGAGAGAGGAGGAGAAGAAAGTTCTCGTATACGTATACGTTCGAACGAAAAACCCGCGTTTTATTAAAATTTTAAATATAAAAAGGCTATCGAACTACAGATTATATATTATCAAACTAAATACTTATTCTTCTTAATAAAACAAACATTTTCTGATTATTATATAATCATAAACATAAGTAAATTAAGTTAACAAAACAACTTATTAATTTAAAAACTAAAAATTGAAAAGTAGTTTATGTTTTTTTCTCGGCAAATTTTCGTCCTTTAGATTTAACTTTTTTCTTTTCAGTGATTTTTTTGTTTTAAGTTTAAATATTTTATTCTTAAAAGAAAAAAACCTCAATTTAGAAAATTGTGCAATTAATGTTTTGTCAACAAGAACGTGCCTTGCAATATACTTTAAATTTCTTCATATTTATAACAGAATACCTCGGAATACTAACCTCCTAATGTAAACAAACACGAGAATTATCGCGAGGTGCGTCATCACAGCGTCATCGTGTATCCACCCTCCCTTTTCCCCGGGCCACACAATTCGCCAATGCGAGTGAATCACACACCACACCGATACGGGATTCCGTCGTTTCCGCGGATAGGTAGAACACAGAAATCTGTCTCTCTCTCTCTGACCGAGACCCCTGTTACTTTTATCGCGTTTTCAAATCAATTTACATTCACCGATAGAGTGCACCACTTCCCTGAGCAATACTTTATTTTTCTGACAATGCATTACGTTGACTAACTAGATATATTTAAACAATGATACGAACACATGTTTTGTTTTCTTTACACACCCTACAAAGCTGATCTAACTGATTCATAATCATTGTTTTCATATCTATTTTTAATTCGCCGCGGCTCCTTTTTTTTTCGATATTAATATAATGAATAATTAATATTGTATGTATATAAAGTATAATATAGTAATCATTAATTATAAATTTAAACCTGCATTTTATATTAATACCTATCACTGCTGTTTAGGACTAATTCAAATTTTGTGACTTTTGAGGTAAAATCTTTGCAATAGGGAATTTATAATCGAAATATTATTTTATCTTGTTATTATAATATTCATAAAAACATGCCATTACTATAACCAATAAAAAATATTCCTGACGAGTGATGATTTGATTGTTTTTTGTTCTAATATCTGATTGTTACGGTTTTTCCCTTCGCTAGCTGGTATTTGTTCGTGCCGAGCTCATCTCCTCCTCGGTTAGCTCTTTTCTACGGGATTTTTGTAACACTATTTCCTTCTTTTACCTTCAGAGATGCTCCTACGTCTTGTAATTTCACAACGTAAACTTTATCGTTTAATTTTTGGTTCCTGAATTGTATTTTTTCCCTCTGTTACCCCTTGCTATCTTGCATCTTTTAATTTTCATTTACTCACAGTTAGATTTTTATACTTAATACGGTCTTAGATTTTCGTTTAATTTCTTTCAATTTTAGTAGTTTCTGGAATTGCTGTGTTTTGACAGTTGGATGACATTTTTGGGTAGATTAAGTTTGTTCGTTTTGGACAAAACATTCTCATGTCGGTATTATCGGTTCCACGCATCGATTTGTTCGATTAATCATTGTTTCATTTAGATCCGTTTTTCTGTGTTTACATCTTTTCGACGTTAGAGGCCACCACCATGTCCTTATTCTTGTATTAATTATCTGTCTTCTGATTGATTGCGTGACGTATTCATTCTTGCGGGTTTCTTCTTCTTGATTGTTGATTAGACGCGCTCTCACAAGTAATTCTTCCTATCTTTGGAAATTTTGGATATTTTCACACATTTGTGGATTTTATTGGAAGTTTACTTGAAATATTCATTGG
This sequence comes from Protaetia brevitarsis, assembly GCA_004143645.1. NCBI lineage: Eukaryota > Metazoa > Arthropoda > Insecta > Coleoptera > Scarabaeidae > Protaetia > Protaetia brevitarsis. The sequence continues at coordinate 84,237 of RXPK01000374.1, forward strand.
CCGTTGTCTTGTGTTTGAAGTGGAAATTTCGTGATTATTACGGCGGATGACTCCGATATTTTGGGATATAATTTGAGAACCACGCGTCTGCAACGCCTTTCTATTACTTGTTTCTTCTCTTCCTGGAAAAACCTCGTTATTTAACGGTAAGCAAATCTTGTCACTTATTTTAAATCACTAATTCTGAGGTTTTTGTGTTTTTAGAGGTCTTTTTAATCCCCCTTATTTTTAATTCTGGAATCTTCCCTTCGTTTTATGTGAGATTTTGAACACCCACGTGCGGCTGAGGACTGCTGCGACTTTTTAAGTCCTTCGGAGAACCTACCTGCTTTGGAATTACACGGACCACCTGGTTTCGTTTATTGCCCAGTCAGCCCAGAGGCTACGATCTGTCTGTCCGGATAGGAGAGGATCTCCATGCCCCGTGACAGCTGATCTAGGGCAAAGCTAAGTTGCACGTTTCCTTTTTATTTGTAATCTTTTTCGCGTATAATTTTTTTATTAGTAGATAACCACCCCCGATCATTTAGTTTCTTTTTTTTTTATGTTTTCTTACACGATACAGTAATTTATATATGTTATATCAAGGATCGGAGGGTGCTACCTGTTGCCTACTCAGTGAAATAGTTCAACTTTCGTATTCACTTATCTTTTCATTTTTCAACAAATTCAATATAACTATTTAAAACATCAACCGATTGAATATCGGCCTGTAATATACAGGGTGATTTATTCACAACTAATGTAATATGGTCAAATATTTAGCTTTATTTTAGTTTTTTTTTTTTGTAACTGTAACGATTTGTTGAATTTCAATTAATTCTTAGCGTAAGAATTTTCTTTGTATAACTGTGTGTGAGCTGATTGCGTTGGCCAAGCGTTCGGTGTTCGAGTCCTACCGTAGGGCTATCTGTTATTTTTACAATATTTTATTTATATTTATATTCGTTAATAACGTTTAATAATACAGAGTATCACGCATTTATTTTCTGAATTTTATGTCAACAACAATATTTATTTTCTGAATTTTATGTCAAAAACAACCACATTTTCCTCCTTTTTTTGTTAAATTTATTAATAAAATTTTAACTATTTTGTCAGTAAATCCATCCTTTTATTTTTTTTTTGTTGTATGAATTTTTTTTTTGCAAACCGCTTTATCCCTCGATTTTTATTTATCACCGTGGATTCCTGCTTATCTTGGGGGCATGACAGGGTAAGTAACCTAAGCAGGTGGCGCCGAAATTTTTTTATCCATTTTGGGTTTGTGTTTCTATCAACCCACTCCTTCGCCGACGAGCCAGCTGGCACCCTGCATGATTGCCGAATATCATCCCACTTATTCGAAGGTTTGTAAAGCGGAAGTGCATCACCTTTTTTTGTTAATTTTGGAATTCTTGCCTCGCGATTTTTCACGGTACTCTACCGTAGCTTTCGGTGCCGGTAAATTAGGTAACATGATATAAAAATCGTGGTTTAGAATGCATCCTCGCCATAGTTCTTTCATCATTTAATGTCAAAGAAGGAAGTCGAAACGAATTAAAAATTTGATATGAAATCATCAGACATCAATTAGATTAAAAAAATAGAAGCATATTTAGGTAAATCTGCAGGGAAAACAAAACATGCATTTCTGTCAATAACGACTGTACTACAAATTTCTCTGCATTTAATCAATTAATTGGCGCAACACCCACCTCACGAAAAATAGAAGTAGTAATAATCCTTATTACAATATTGTTTAATATCTTGCATACGGGCTGTCACGGGTACGGTAATATTGCAAAAGGGTTTCATTCGTAACGGAGATATGCTTTACTGATTTCAGTATAGCTGAATACTTTAAATGTTTTCATGCGATCCATTTTGATACCTTTATTATTATTTGCATACGTATAAAATGAATAAAAGAAATAAACCCATTGATATTTCTATTTATTGTCGCACATTAATAAATTCAGCCTAAGCTTTTTTAAAATAACAGAGACAGCACATCTGTGTTTACATATTTCGAAGCGGCCAGTTAATGCATAGATCCGTCTACTATCCACGCTAAACATATAGGCTCTATTTTACCCTGTAGGTCGTACCATTGTTTAAATATATCTAGTTAGTCAACGCAATGCATTGTCGGAAAAATAAAGTATTGGGCTGGGAAGTGGTGCACTCTATGGGTGAATGTAAATTGATTTGAAAACGCGGTAAATATAACAGGTATCTCGATCAGAGAGAACGACAGATTTCTGTGTTCTATCTATCTATCTGCGGAAACGACGGAATCCCGTATCGGTGTGATGTGTGATTCATTCGCATTGGCTATAGGTTTGTTTGTTTGTCTGATCTAAGTTGCGTGGCCCGGGGAAAAGGGAGGGTGGATGACGCTGTGATGACGCGCCTCGCGATAATTCTCGTGTTTGTTTACATTAGAAGGTTAGTATTCTGGGGTATTCTGTTATAAATTAAAGGACGGACAAACGCCATCAGAGAAGCGGGGAAGCGGAAAACTCAGTGGCGTTGCCTACACGCAGTCTATGCCTAGAAACTTGCATATGTATATATTTTTGCGAAGTCAGTAGAGAATATTATGTAAGGTTCTGTATTCACATGTAAGAGAACTTCATATTTACAAAGGAAAATCTAGAAAGAATTATGTGGTTACAAATTTTAAAAACTTATTAAATTACAATGAACAATAACAATAATTAATATAATTTAGTGAAGAGCTTCCCCCTGTTTTTGGCCTAGTTGCACCAATATTTTGAATAGAAGTCATGAGGTAGGGGTTGATTGTATTTATTAAGATTTAATGCATTTTGTTGATAATCGTTTAAATTTAACGCGCCGCTAGATATAACAAACTTACCATCACTTTCAAATGTATTCTTGTGGAAAATTACAATGTTTTGATATTAATAATATGTAAATTATTTCTAATCAGTGATAAAAAGACTTACCAAGTTTTTATTTTATTATTTTAAATAGTTAGTGACTATTTATTCCTACTTGTTTTATCTTTTTTTTCAATAAAGTACAAGAAATAAAGAAAATATTACTTTTACCTATTTCAATAAATCATACAATTATATTTTATCTTGTTACGGAGTTTAAAACGTATTCAAAATATAAATTATTTTAGCAATTCTTATTTTTCAATGAAAGCCTGAAGATATTTGAGTGCTGCACATATATAAACAACTACATCTAAGACGCCGCCAAAGCGTAGAATATTGCGAAAACACAGCTGCCTTGTGGTTCGTGTCGAACAAACAAGTTATGTGTATATACGCGTCATCACTGTGCATTGAAATATTCCACGTGATTTACGGGCGCATGTAGTTTTTATACATGGGTGTGTTTTTCTTACTCGGTCAAAACAACTAGAGGATTTATACGGGCAATCGGGTGCCTTTCTGTCAACACCTGTGCCCATATGCGTGTGTTCGCTCGTATATTGCAAGACACGTTCTTGTTGAGAAAACATTAATTGAACAATTTCTAAATTGAGATTTTTTTAAGAATAAAATATTTAAACTTAAAACAAAAAAGTATCACTGAAAAGAGAAAAAATCTAAAGGGACGAAAATTTGCCAAGAAAAAAAAACATTACATAAAACTACTTCTCAACTTTTAGTTTTCTTAGTTTTTAAATTAAGTTATTTTGTTAACTTAATTTGCTTATGTTTATGATTATATAATAATAAGAAGAATAAATATTTAGTTTGATAACGTATAATCGTTATTTTTTTTTCATGTATGTACCATGTTACTTTACTTTTTGACTTTTTCTTGGTTCTACTTTAATGTTATGCTCTATGTCATCGTTTTTCTTATATTTACAAAACATGTTTTACTTGATTTACTTATCTTTACTATTAGGTATATAGATAATAATAGAAATTCGTTTTTTTTTACATGTATGCACCATTTCACTTATTAAAAAACCATATACATGGTGACGTGTTCGCGCACTTTCTCTTGATTGGTTGAAAACTTACGAGGCAACTATAACTTTGTTTGTTTGTGTGCTTGAAGCAGTATCTCCTGACGTCATGAGAGTAACTTGAGAGCGTCTCAGAGCTGGATTTAAAGATTCTACAAACAAACGCGCTCGATTGCAATATAACCTTAATTTTATTATTTACTATTGTCAAATTGACACAGCTATTATGAATAGGAAAAGTAAAAGTAATTTTTCAAACTAATGAATCTAGACTACAATAAAAATGCATCATATACTAGTATTTATGTATCTACCAAGTGAAGTTTTTAAAATTTAATGATCGTTATTTACATTAATTACATTGGTATCTATTATTATTATATTATCCATTTATTGCATATTTGATGTAGTTATATATCTGATTAAATTTACAAACGACAGTTTACAACACGGTGTTATGCGGTTAGGTTATGTACCTTTACAAGTTCACACACGCGTTGAACATACGATTTCCACAAATTGCTTGTAATTGCTCGGACACCGGAATCGCCGAATCGGGAGCAGGAAGAGGCACCTCTTTATGATCTGGATTTGCTTGCTCTAAACAAACAAACACGCACGAATCATCATCTAAAATACAAACGCGTAAAATTCCTTGTATCTGCTTAGATCAGCCAAACAAACAAACCTTATTGCAATTGAATAATATTTTGCGGACGCGTAAGAGGGCCATCTTGTAGTTCGTAGTCTAACTATAAAACTTATATTTAAATCGAGATGGGCACCAACGTCGTGCTGCCATCTACCGCTTTTGTCCAAAATGTTAAAAAAATCCGTTAACTATTTTGTCCATAAGGTTGACTAACTAGTATGTATATAAACAATGGTCGTACAATTAGAGTCAAGTTCTGATCGCAACCAGTTAAATACAGAAAACTGTACAGGAAACTGTGAACCGAAATTTATTTTTTTAAATTTATTATAAAAATTGTTTATTAAACATTTACTGTATGTTTTATATTGTTTTTAACGAAATAAAAGTATTGTTTGTGTTATTATTGTTAAGAAAAAGGTTTGTTTTAATTATTTTGAATGACTGTGGCGTCGGCAACCCAACTTACGACCCTGTTAAGCAATTGTCTAACTCCATTATAATATGTTTATAGAGAGGAAAGAATGATGCCGAACATTCAGTTCAATTTGCAAGCAAATAAGTATATACGGTAGGAAAATTCTTCATGCGAATGAATTGTCAATTTATCAGTGCTGTTACCTTAACATGCAACGTTACCTCTCTGTAAAAAAGAACATATTTTACAAGTGCTTCTGTACGCCTACTTGATCCTTCGAAATACCAAGAATTAGCTACGAATGTGAACCGTCTTACCCCATAAATCTGTTGTTTTATTTGATTTTGTAAAGACTAAAACACGACACTGTGATATACATATATTAAGACTATTACAAAAGAAGGTATCTAAGACCGTTACATCCCACGTGGAACACACACACTTGAACTTAGGTACTAAAACCAATACCAACCTTAAATTAATCTAAAAGTATTACGATTCATAACAAAATCCATCAATAATAACTGATGAAGGGGCGCCATTTCTGAATTCTCTAGGTGAATGTACATTTTTCACTAATTCAAGGTTTTCTACATCCAATCTTGTATCCGATATCGTTTATATGTTGTGCAACGCTGGATGCTTCAAGATCATGCGACTGTACGTGATTGATTCGAACGATAATTTACTGTTGAACAGTTACAGAATCGATAAAACAATCTGCCATTCGATGCCATTGGCCAAAATTCACATGTGTTCTAGTCGAACCGCGTTACAGAATCCTGCTAAAGAATAACTTACTTCCTTTTAAGTAGGCGCCACAAAAATCGGGGATTCTAAGAAAATCGTCCCAAGCATCCTTGCCGATGTTTTCCTGGCATGTACTGGTCTGCCAATATTGAACATTAAGCTCTTTACTATTTTCGCATGGAATCACCTCGTTCTTGTTGTACTCCCAATCGACTGCCTTGAAGAGATATACTATGTAAAAGCGTTCATAATTTTAAAATAAATATTACTTTGTTATGTTTTAATTGAAAATATGCTTGCGTATTGTTCGAATTTTAAATTCCACGTAAAAATGACAAGGGGAAAGGAGAAGGTAGGGGAGATGAACATTGTACCGAACTGAACTGCCAAAGCATCACTTTATAGTCCAGTAATAATAAAATGACAGTTCAGCATGATAAAAAATGAACTATCATTACTCTGAAGTTTTCCGAGGCCCGGTTTATCCATGCATAATTAAAAGTACTAGTTTGTTGAATCCTATTTGTTTCATACAGAAGGAAAATTATTTCTTGCAGCAATGTGAGTTAAATAGTTCAAAATAAAATGTATAATATTAGTGCTGCATATAAAATATGTGGCAAGGAGGTCACTCCCAAAGCTGATATCTTAACAAAACAACTGGCTGCATGTAAAAAGGCGCTGACCATCCTCTGTCAGAACTTCGAACACGAAGAGGACAATCGTGAGGATGAGACATTTTACTGATAATTTTTTTCGGATCGCTAGTATTTTTTTCCAATTGCTATGATTTACTAATAAAAACTGGTAGTTATGATTTACTACTTCAAACTTACATAACAAACATACACCTAACTTATTTCCAAAATATCTAAGTTTGGATGCAGTTAAGGGTTTGTAAACAGGTCAGCTATTTGTTCCGTTGTTGGCACATAGTGCAGATTTATTTTATTATTATTTATGCACTCCCTAATGAAGTGATGTCTAACATCAATGTGCTTGCTCCGCTTAGTGTCCAATGTAGTCGCATTCTCATGCACGTTTGATTGTCTCGTATATCTGTATAGGAAATATATTATCGATTCATAATTTCGGAAAGTAATTGGCCGACAAAGATACACTCTGTTTGTGCAGTCGGAAAGAGCAATATACTCAGCTTCTGCACTGCTTAGCGAAATTGTTGGCTGCTTTCTCGACTTCCGGAAAACAAAATTGTTAAATATTTTTATTCCATAGCCTGTGATACTTTTGTCATTTATGTTGTTAGGTATGTTAATGATCTGGAGTTGGCAATCAATAAGTTTCATACACAATCACAAACAATGGTGTCAGGTGAAAAGTACACACGAAAAATTAAATTAAAACAAGAAATAGTAACAGTTGAGTGCCTAAACTGTCAAAATTAAATTAATATGGAATTTAAGCCGCCGCAGGGGTTAACTTTGATCGGGGATGTATCCCAAAATTGGAGAGCGTTCAAACAAAAATTTGAAATTTTCATTGAGGCAAATGAATTAACTAAAAAGCCGGATGAAGCAAAAATAGCAATGCTACTAAATTCAGTAGGAGATGAGGGGCTGCAACTGTTTAACACTTTCAATTTAAAGAGGCAGATAGAAAAATACAATACAGTATTGCAAGCGTTCGAAACATTACTGCACACCAAGAAGTCGACTGTATTTAATAGATACAAGTTTTTTACAAGAAACCAATTGGAGGAAGAGTTAATCGACCAATTTCAACAGAATAACCCTAAACCTACCAAGGTGTGCTTTTGAGGCACAATTGATTTTGAAATTGCTGGAACTTTGTAAGTTAACTGCCCACAGACTGGAGGATTTTTGTATTCTCAAAATAAACTATTTAACACAGAATGACATAAAAATTTTTTAAAAATATTTTTCCTATTTTACTAAAAAAATTAAACATAATTTACCGACACGTCCTACCAAGGTGTGTCTTTGAGGCACATACTGTTATTATACTATAAAATGCATTGCTACGTTATTTAAAACTAGGTATGTGGGTAAATCCCCGTAATAAGATATGCTTTATATTTCGGGACTTTCCCCTTGTATGTAAGAACTTCCAGTTGCATATGAAGGGGAATTCCCTAAATGTATTTTACTAAAACAGTCAGCTTACAAACTGCATTGCTATCAGTGTATTTGTGACTTTCCTAACGAACGCATTGGCCGTTTTAGGTGTCTATTGGTTAATTTTATTTCTTTTACCTAGTGGAGAGTATAGTATAGACCAGGTAAGCAAAATAAAGTTTTGATTGACCCAGTAAAAATAGATTTGTTGTTTTATGCTTATTTGGTTTTGAAATTTATGCAGAAAGTATGACCGATTGGTTGACTGACCGACGCCGGCCACTAACTGAAAAGGAGTTGCTCGATGCATTGTACGAAAGTGATGAGGATTTGGGAAGGAATGTAAATGATGGTGAAGATGAAGAAGAGCCAAATGACGAAACCTCTTCTAGTGAAGCGGATTATCAAGAAACTGGCGATGAAGAAAGCGATGAACAAGAAGGAAGTGACGATAGTGATGCTAATGATGAACCGCCCGGCCATTCGCAAACTTTTATTGGAAAAGATGGTACCGAGTGGAATGCCACGCCGATTGCCAAGGGAAAAACACGTGCACACAACATAATTACAACAGCTTTGAACAAAGTGAAACTTCCACCTGGAGTGCATGTTGATACTCCTTGTGACGCATTCAATTTGTTTTTTGATGATACGGTTATTGGTATTGTGGTTACTTTCACTAATAAGGAGGCTGTTCGTATTCTTGGCGATTTGTGGAAACCAGTTGACGACGTAGAAATCCGTGCTTTCTTGGGCCTTTTGATTACTGCTGGAAGAAATAAACAAGGAATGGTGGACTATAATGAGCTATGGAATCCTTTATATGGAAATCCTGTTTATCGAGCGCGTATGTCACGAAATAGATTTACTCAATTACTAAGATTTATTCGTTTTGACGATAAAGCGACCAGAACCCTCCGAAGGCAAAAGGACAGTTGGCACCAATTAGAGACCTGTGGGACCGTGTTAATACAAGCTTGCTGAAATATTATCTTCCTGGCAGTAATCTAACCATCGATGAACAACTGGTGCCTTTTAGAGGTCGTGTATCTTTCCGACAGTACCTGCCAAGCAAGCCAGATAAGTACGGTATGAAAATTTGGTGGATATGCGATAGTGGAACTAGTTATCCGTTACGTGGTATACCGTATATAGGAAAAGAAGGTCTCAACAGAGCAGAAAACTTAGCGCAAAAGGTGGTTGAAGACCTTTGTGAACCTTTTCTGAGAACTAAAAGGAATATTACGTTCGACAACTTCTTCACCAGCTACGAGCTTGCATCCAGTGTACTTACCAAAGGCCTAACTTGTGTAGGAACGCTCAGAAAAAATAAGCGCTGCATACCACCAAATTTTTTACCTCACAGGCGACAGAATATTGAAAGCAACTTGTTTGGTTTTCAGAAGCCAATGACTTTGGTATCTTATGTACCTAAGAAAAATCGCTGTGTCATATTATTATCTACAATACACAACGACTCCATCATTGGTGAGGAAAATAAAAATTAATCTGAAATCAATAAGTACTACAATTCCACGAAAGGAGGGGTGGATACACTTGATCAGATGGTACATACATATTCAGTGAAACGCAAAACTAATAGGTGGCCTTTGGTCTATTTTTTCAATATAATTGATGTGTGTGGAGTAGCTTCATTTGTCATTTGGAGAAATATCCATCCTGACTGGCATATTTCCAAAAAACGAAGACTTCGCAAAATTTTCTTACGAGAAATTACAACAGAATTAGTACTGGGGCAAATTAGACGTCGTAGTTTGAGTGGCTTGCATAAAAGTCATACTTCATTGATACAAACTACGTTGAATCAAGTAACAACCACAGAGGAGTCTTCGGCTCGAGAAGTAAGAAAACGAAAACGGTGCCCATTCAAAGAAAAGCAGAATGTCAACACAGTTATGTGATAAGTGTAAGCAAACGGTTTGTGGTGAACATTCAGAGAAAATACTCACGTGCACATGTAATATTCGACAAAATTTTATACAGGTCATTTTTGTTTTTACTAACAAAAAATCAATCGACAAACACCGTGAATATATTTTGCCCTTGCTGCACAGTAAATGAATGGTTAAAACCAATAAAAAGATGCTTTCTCAACTACTCTGCAGTAGGTACCCTTGAAAAAAAAAAAGGTAAACGAACGATGCGAGCCTAACCGAGTCAGAGGGAAAAATGCAGTTCCTTTTATTGCTAAAAGAAGCGATATTTCATCCCTTGCTTGCTGGGGCTTGAATCGTACCGATATTTTTTCCTTCAAGTCCACAATTTCTAAGCTACAAAGTAAGCCATCTTGTGGGAACCACCTAAACTTAAAAATATTTTTGAGATGTTTTCGTAGTTACGTTTAGTCCAGCATATTTTTTTTCCTGACCTCTAGGACACACAGCTACCGATATACATCAATCGCTACCTTAAGTAATACTGTAAAATAACGAAAAGGTACTGCGGTGAATTCTTTATTAACAAAAAACATATTTTTCCATAAAATTAAGAAGCCATGAAATTAAACGTTATGACACAGCAGAAGTCGCAAAAGTAAAAAGGAAAGAACAGGTAGAAGAGATAAGCAGCTTTTTATTTATAGTGGATATATTGATAAAAAAATAAATTAATCTCCAATATGAAATTAGTAAGCTATGAGCTTGAATACAAATGGGAAATGAAAGTTGAGAAACGTATTGCTAATTGTAAGTAATACTGTAAAATAATTAAAAAGATAATAGTGACGCTGAGTTTCAAATTAACAAAATAGATTCTAACGAGATAATGCCTGCTTTGAGACAAATTATCAATCCTGAGACCATACAAGACATCTGGTTCCAGCAAGGTGATTGTCCGGCCCACAACATTCGCGATGTGCAACATTGTGGTGTCAAACAATGGACCAGTGCAATGGCCTACGACTTTAACCCTTTGATTTTTATTTATGGGGCACCATTAAAAACAAAGTATTTCATTTTGAACAGCCAGAAACTCGGGAAATGTTAGAGCAGAGAGTGCTAGATCACTAAACGGAAACACACTTCCTAGAGTTCGTAACTCTGTTAGAATAAGGTGCCAAAAGTGTCTAAATAACTACTGCGGACAAAATTCTTATTTTAGACATCCTTGTATCAAATACTGTAAATACACATCTAAAGAAAAATCAATGGAACTACAGTAAACTTTGATTAACGAAAATTATTTCAGAGTAATACAATAATATTAATTATATTTGAACAGAAATCTCAAATAAAAAGTTTTTTTACTTACAACACCTTCATTACCCTCACTTAAGTCCTTCTGCTCGTAATAATTGTCCCAGTCTATGCAAGCTGGTTGCACATCGTCGGAAAAGTCAAATTCTTTATCCACTTCTAACAAAACTGCATTGTCATTGAGGAGTACATAAAAATGGGCGTGGGCTACGCTTATCTGTAATTGGATAAATTTGAAATTACTCTCAGTAAGACGATTAGAGATAGGGGTCAGATGAACTTTCATCTTAAAAGGACTTACTTTCCTAATTTGCATCGATTTCTTTTTCCTGTGTATGTTACTGTAGTGTTTACCGGCGACAATTGTCGAGTTTGATACAATATCTACCATTAAGTTCCATACTATTCCAAAAGCGCCTGGAGCAGTGAAACACGATACCGCTATAAAGCAAATCGTAAATATTAGGAGTGTATCTTTTGAAACGTTTAGCTTTTTTTGCACATGCAAGGTGAGCAATTTAAAGTCAGCATCTATAACAATCACCCTGAATTTCTTTAGTTAGCATTGTTTACAGTGATTAGTTTTAATGGTTTGCTTAATGATATTAAGTTATTACATAAAAGTATATGATACTGTCTAGATTCAATGATATCATCGCTCGTTTATGAGCGAAAGTACACATTAAAAAATAACGAAAAGAAAGCAATTTATGATTTAATAACTAACAGTGGTGATTTCAATTAAGGTGTTCATCAATATGCAAACCCAAGAATTGTAATTTTTGTACAATACTAAAAATACCACGGTGTAAAGAACTTTATGGACGTTGTCGCTTAAAGCTGGATATCTTTATGGCAGTAGTAGTTGCTACCTCAATATTGCACAATATAGCCATAAATAACCTTGTCACAACGTTGCATTAACCTTTTACTGTTAAGCTTGTCTGGACAAGTGAAAGTTAAGCAAGTGACAAGCGTGTCGTAAGCTTACATGTTATCTGGGATGTGGGTGAAGAGGCTCTGTTACATAATATTAAATCCAGAAATTTTAAGTGCCCAATTTTATGAGATTAATTATGACGCTGCTGATGATGTAGTTGCTGCGACACAAGCATTACTAATTAGTGATTATTTCAACAATTTGTAATTCATTGCTAGAAATTAACTTTGAACTTTTTTTTTGTGTTTATTTCTTGGTTTTTATAAACGAAATATATTTATTTAGTCTAAAGTACATTATCACACTGCCGTCTTTTTTATTTAATATTTGTTTGGTCGTACACTTTTCTAAAATCAGCCTAGCTGGGACATCTATAGTACACTAGCGGAACTATTCTTTGCCCGTATATATATTTATATTGTATTTGGTATTACTTATGACTACTGGTACTGTATCTAACTACAGCACATGGTTAGTAGAAGTAACAACAATGCTGATCGCTATTAAACTCATGTATTTTCTTAAATAGATAACAACTTGCCACAACTATGATTATTTGAGTTTTGCTGCCACCTCGTGATTGTTTTACTATTCCTGATTGGGTAATGCGGCGGAGTAATAAAATAGTCCCCGAGACTGCTGCGGGCTAGCGTCAAGTAAGAGTTACGGACGTGGGAAAAGGTCGTCGAAAAAGAGTGGCTAAGGAATACGGCCATTGTAGGCCAGTTGGAATGCAAATATATTAAAAATACCGGGTGGGTTGACTCAAGGCCCCATCCGTATAAAGAATCCCAGCGAAAGAAGAAGTACCGAGCCTATAAGCAATCGGATGTTTTAATATTGCAGTTTTAAACCACGTGGTGGGATGTTTGAATTCCCCATCATTGTGATGATATCTGCGCCCGCTGGTGAAGTTAAAGTGTAGATGCCTTCGCTAGTGATCCGACAGTCCAAGTGCCATCTGCAGATAGTGATACCCCGACGAAGTAGCCGTTTTCGAGACGAACACCGGACATAACCGCCACGTACGCCGACAGAGGATCAACTCGCCGAGACAACGCCCAGTGCAAAGAACCAACAGAAACCGCAAGTTTACCGCCTAGGTATATTATTTTTTGTTTTATTAGTTGTAACTTTCAAAGCATATTTCTCTTTGTCCTTTGTTTAGATTTCAATAATTCCAATAACTAAATAACGTTTCAAGGGGGCCCCATTTACCTTATCTTTTATTATTGCTTTGTTAATTTTTTTCATTATTAAGGCATATATTTTATGAGTCATTACGTTGTAAATTGTTTAAAAAAAACTGTTGTTAAAGTGAAACCATTATCTTTCATTTATATCAAGTAGTCATTGTGTTTGTCCTATACAAAATAAAACTATTACTAATAATACTGCTTTTTATTTAAATTTATATTAAATATTCACTAAACTTCCTCGTTTCCTGCACTACCTATAGTTGAACAACAAATTTAAGGTAAGTATATTGTATATTTATAGCAAACCATTACCTTCTATATATCAGGTATTTAGTGAACGTGCATTAATGATACTCTTTCCTTATCACAAGTAATTTAAATAGCTTGTATTAATTATGAAGGTGTGATAGCTGTCATAGAATAGTTCACTCACAGAAATACACCTACTACTTGACAAGGGTAAATCTTTGCTTACTGCAACTACATATATTCTTTGGTTTAACTACTTCAGTTTAATTATCATAAGTAACTTCATAAGTTACCGGTATGAAGCAGACCGTAAGTAACTTAGATTGCTTGTTGTTAGTATCAGTGTTTAGGATCTCTTTTTTACTAGCGCTAGTAATCTGTGCTTTTGTCCCCTATCCAGCTGAACTTTTTACTTACGATAATTGTACTTTTATTTATGATTATTAATTTTTTTCTGAGTGTACATATAACCTATCGACCTTAATTGCGAATGTTCTTATTGTTAGTAAATCTTTTCAGAATAAAACTAATTATAACATCTTGAATTCATTCACTTTTGCAAGTTACAAATGTGGGTACTAAGACCATGTAATGCAATTATTAGTAAAAAGGGTTGAAACAGTTTAGAATACTTCCATTTGCTTTACAATTACCAGATGCAGTGTTAGGAACTCCTATTGTAACTATTGCCGATATACAGGGTGTATCAGATATATAGGTAAATATAATAATATGTAGCAGCTGTAATCATATACAATCAAAAAGTCTTAATGCACAGGGGGTCTATCTGTAAGCATTAACGAGAATTTTTTTTTATAAATGCCGTGAGCTAGAGCCGCACCTGTGCCCACCTAAATGCTGTCCCGAGTATACCCCACATACCATATCATTCAGCCATTACCGTTGTTAGTTTTGTGTGGATCGCCGCTGGAGTGCAAGCCATTCGAACATTTATTTAAATTCTTCTCGTCTCGAAAAACGATCCTTTCAGGACCATCATGATTCATATAAAGAAATCGAAGCTTGATGCATCGGCAAAAAGCGCGGGAATGTATAGTTCATTTTCGCGCGAATTCATATAAAAGCGTGTATCGAATTTCTGTATTAAATATATTTCTGTGTAATTCGATTCAATTCATTTTGCGTTATATGATTAAATAAATCCAAAAGAAATAACTCAGATTCATGTGGTACCGTTTATTAACAACTAACTCCCGATCCGACAAAACAAAAGAAAACAACGAAAATAAATAAATAAATTTTAAATATAGCTAATTTGAAATTTTGCATTTTCAATTAAACCGCCGGTCGCAATGTATACGCAAAAATATTGCGAAGCTCGCAAATACTGAGGTAAGTACTGATATGTACTACAAATCTACATATTTTGGGAGGCCTTACAACCGTTGTACGTGGAACCGGTGAAATAATAGTCCCTGTACATTTTAAATCCTCATTTTCGTCATAGATGGCCGCTATCCATGGATACTTGTTATTTGCTGTTGGTCGACCACAATCTGTAAATAAGCAAAAATTACTTTTGTGAACTAGAAGCCGGACATTCTTCTAGAATGTGGTCCTTGAAGAAGGTAGTTTTTTTTTAAGTCGGTCCATTCACTCGAAAAGTTTTTCCACTTTTAGAATTCTTTTGTTTTTACACTATGTCGTTTTTGTTTTCAACATTTGTTTTAAGTTCTTTTATTAGTAATTTTCCAAGTATTCAAACTCCTTTTATATTTACTTATTTTTCAATTTTTCCCTATTCCCTTTCTCTCATTTCGTTTTCCCTTTCCCTATCTCTATTCCCTTTACCTATTCTTGTTTCCCATTCCCTCCCATTCCCTCCCCATTCCTTCCCATCACGTTCCCATTTCCCTTCCATTCACATTCCCTTCCTGTCCCATCCTCTCTTATTCCGTTTCCCTCCCATTCCATTCTCCATTCTTTTCCATTCTTCCAATTCCCCTTTCTCTTCCAATTCTTCTCCCATTCATTTACCCATTCCTCATTCCCTACTCTTTCCCATTCCCTTTCCCATCCCTTAATTCCCTTTCCATTCCCTTCCCATTATTTCCCATTCACTTTCCATCCCTTCCCATTCTTTCCCAATCTCTTTTCGTTCCTTTCTATTCATGCCTTTCCATTCTCTTTCCCATTCTCTTTTCCCGTTCCCTTTCCTTTACTTGCCCTTTCCATTCCTTTCCATCATCTCCCTTCCCTTTCCCATTCCCTTCCCATTCCCCTTCCCATTCCCCCTACCCATTCACTTCCCATTCCCTTTCCCATTCCCTTTCCCATTCCTTTCCCATTCCTTCCCCATCCCTTTTCCATTCCCTTTCCCTTCCCTTACCCTTTCCCTTCCCATTCCCTTTCCCATTACCTTCCCTTCCCTATATTCCCTATTTCCTTTTATAATGCACAAAGTTAAGCTTTAAAAATAGTTGTCGAATTTACCTATTTCAATTTTCTTCCCTTTTTTCCCATTATATTTTCCATAAATATCAGATCAATGCAACGATCCAGCCCACAATGTCTGTCGCAAAATGTCATTTTTAAATTTCCTCCATTTAGTCGGCAATCTTATTTTTGAATCTATAAGTCGAAATAGTGCCCAAAAAATCATTAATCTAAATTTAAAAGAAATTGCGTTTTTCTGTATTTCAAATTCTTCCCCATATTCGAGCATTTTATTTTTCAAAAATAATTCAGAACAAATTTAGCAACTAAAAACGTTGAATACATGTTGTTGAAAATGACTCTCTAAATAAAAATTTTCTCTTATATATTAATTCCATTTTTTCCTAAAACTATTGTAAGAATGAAATCAGCACCACAAAAGGCTTTGACACAATATTGTTGCAAAATGCCATTTTTTAATACTCTTCTTCCATTTTAATGGCCATCTTTTTATGATCTTATTCGCAAATAGTGACCAAAAAGCGGGTAAAATCACAAAAATTACGTTATATTTAAATTTTTCTCATAACTCTGCTATTTTATTTTTCCACCTAAATTTAAAATGGAATAATATATAGGTCTTTTTAATCAAAATAAAAAACTGAGAACAGCAATCAAAGACCAAGTATTCGGTGGACAGTCTATATAGTCAAAAATATTTTCCCAATTATCCAAAATTCAGTTTTAAAAATTGAATTTCCGTATTATTGGAACAATATTAGAACGTTTTCGACTTACCGCATTCTATACACTAATCATGTTTTTGTTATACACACTATTAATAAAAGCGAAAGAATAAACGCCACGGGTAAAATGCGAATAAATTGAAAACGCAATAGATTTAATTTATTAAAAATAATTAAGAAATATAAATGCCACATAATACGCAGTGTAAAAAATTTCCGACGACAAATCGAATAGCCCGACGTGCGATCTCATTGTGTACCCGGCTAATATATCATATCATGGTTCTTAACCTTTTTATCGCGGACCCCTTTGAATATCATGTTTCTTACGGGCCCTATTAAGATTTTCACTTGACATATTGAAGGTATTTTAATTAAGTAGATATAAAAAAATATAACAGAGTTTTAATTGAAATCATAAACAAACAGTAACGCTGACCATCTTTGTTTTAGTATTACATATAATAAAATTAATGAGATGCTTGGTGCTGTATTTCGCCAACCAGTCTTGCTATATCAGGTTTAATGTTGGAACTTGTTATCTCATTCTTGATTCTACATTTCTTAAGCGGTTCCTATATTTATTTTTGAAGTAAAATAAGAGCAGAGTTTTTTCACATAGGTAGGTAGTCGAAAAAGGCACTAGAAACTTTTAGAGCTTCATAGATAACTCTGGATAATCCTTTTTAATTGCACCAAAAATTTGGAAGCAGCATTTTCATAATACTCTAATTTTAAGAGCGCATTGGGGGATATTTCAATGAGTTTTTTTTCTTCTATGCTGTAGTCCTTGTAGCTCGTAGATGTTCACGAAAACGGATCCCAATCCACTCATTATTGAATCAGGAGCTGAAAATATTCACGAAATTGAGTTGCAAATCATTAGATGTTGTGCAATAACTAACATGTCTCCCCATACAACTCTTCGTCACAGATTCAAGAAAGTTCTTTAAGTTTGCAAATGCTCATGGTTTTTTATTCAGAGTCGATGATGCCACAAAGCCAGCTTCTTAATTATTGCTTGATCTTGTCATTCACTTGAAAATTGTCAGTGTACCTCGCCGAAGAATTTAAATTAAGCATATTTAAGTGGGTGAAAATATCTGATAAATACGCTAACTTTATTAGCCATGAAAAATCGCACATGCGATTACTAAGGTAAACTGTTTATGTGTTCATCATTCAGTTCCTATAAGCGAGATAAACTTTCCTCGTGATAACAACGAACGTCGAATGAGAACAAGAGATGACAGATAATCACTGTCCATATCCTATTGCAAGTTGTTCAACCAAAGCTTGAATTTATGCTTTGCTTTGTTATAAAATTGAAATTTTTACTAATTCGTTAAGGTCAATGTAGTTTATCTGGGATTTTTTTAGCAACTAGCGCATCTCTATGCAGCAACAATGAAGTCCAACACAGATGGTGGAACTTCTTTAATTCGTGCTATAAGTCCTGTAGTCTTCCTGACATAGCTCGCGCTCGTCAGTGCTGATTCCAATGCATTTCAACCAGTCAACATTATGAGGTGTTAAAAAAGTCATTTATGCTACTAAATATCCTCTTCTCTGTAGTGTGCACTAATGTGAAGATGAAGAGCAAATAATCGACAATATTTTACGCATTTTCATACCTAATGTAACACATCAAGCGTTGCTTTTTTGTTATATTGTACTTTCGTCCTAGTGTGGGCATAATAAGTCGACATACGAACTTTCTCTAACAACTGATCTTTCACATTAGTTGAACAGCTGTGAATTCGCTTCTTTACTGTATCATTTGGCAATGGTATAAAGACAAAACCCTGGCAGCTTTTTCACGCGACCAATACAGAAACAATTATTTTGCAGCGTGCAATATAATTCTTCAGCTATTGTGTGCGGTTCCCAGTTTCGCTATTAGTTGAGAAATTCAATGAAGCTCTCACAGCATTTTCGTTGCAAGCAATGCCTGCAGTCATTTTAACAATTTTTTTACTTCCTTGTAGTTCACGTTCCTTAACTTTTGAAAAAATCGATGCACTTGTAGACATGATCTTTATGTTTAGTCTCAAGATGTCTCCAAGCATCGACGGCTCATTGCCTCATTCGACAAAATTGATAAAACACACACTGAGGCTTTGCTTGTCTTCCGAAACCTGTGTAGGTGAAACGATAGAAGGTATTATTTATTAAAACGGCGACATTTCTTATGATCACTGAAAGAAAGTTTACATCAACTTTGAGCAAAGATGTAACGACACTATCACTTTCAGTATTTTTACCGTTTAAAATTAGCCAGCGATCCATGTTAAAGATTTAAAAATATTGCTCACGATTCTCACACTACAAACGAAATAGATGTTTAAACAGGTAATCAATTAAAAAGGAAATGTTGTTTTGTCTTAACTGACATATATTAATAAAACTTATTACGTTTTAGTAATAACTTTATTATAGTAGGTTTTATATAGTAAGTTACAAAAGCTTATTAGTTACGTGTTACTTACAAACTTAACTGACTCTAGGTACCAGTAGTACAACTCATATTAACATCTTACCTTTGCTAACTGCTCAAACTTACTTCTAACTTAATAAATAATGCTAACTATCAATGCTTATAAATTGAACAATGCAGGTTTTTTTTTATCTTTCTGCCACTTCTTGTAGTAATGTGTTCTTTGACTGTATCTTCCACTTCTCTTTCTTTTCGTCCTGTTTCACTTTCAATGTTAGTGTCTGTTCTCACTGATTCACTATTACTTCGATCCTCACTACATCATCTCTTTTTTGTCTCTTCTATCCTTTCTAATGGAACTAGAATTTTTTTCTATAAAATTTACCTCTCTGTTCTTTTACTAAATACAGGTGTTTCCTTTTCGTCTATGACTTGTGCTTCCTCCATACTTTTTGTATGTGGATTATGTATAAACATTTTCATTTGTTTGTAAACTGCTCTGCTGTTTGTGCTGTCCTATCATAATACTTCTTTGATTTCTCTTGTATTTCTTTAAAACCTCTACGTACATTTCTGGTACTTTGGGTTTAAGTATTTGTTTTGATATTGGCAGTTTTGTTCTTAATGTACGATTCATTAACAATTCAGCTGGTGTTAAATTAGTCCCTGATATAGGAGAATTCCTATACTCTAGCATAGCATAACTAAGATCTCCACCACTCTCTTCTGTTTTCTTTAATTATATTTTTCGCTATGCCCACTGCCTTCTCTGCCAACCCGTTAGCTTTTGTTGATATTGGGACTGACTGTTCTGACTTCAAATCCCACTCATTTGCAAATTCATTTAAACATATGAATTAAATGGCATATTATCAGAGATTACTACTTTAGGAACACATACGTTGTGAACATTGCCTTAAATACTTTTGTTACTTCGTTTGCTGTTTTTCCTTTCATTGGTGTTATTTCCAGCCATTTGGAATAGTAGTCCATTGCCACTAAGTAGCTAGCTCCTTTCCACTCCATAATATCCACTCCTATTTCCTCCAAGGAAGCTCTGGATATTTCGTGGAACTAATAACGCTCTTTTGGCTTAGCTCTGGCGTACTTTTGACAAACCAGCAATTTGTAACCATCTCTCTATATCTAATGACATTCCGACCAATACATAATTTTTCTACCCTTTTCTTGGTTTTCTCTATGCCAATATGCGGTTCATGCATTAATTTCAACATTTCGTGTCTCAATCCTATCGGTACTATAACTCTGTCATTATAGAACAATATTCCATTATAAATTGTTATTTCATTTCTTAGCACCCAATATTTTTTTAATCCTCTTTCTACCTTTTCTTTACGTGTAGGCCAACCATTTAAACTAAATTGTTTAACTTTTCGTAATTCTTCATCCTTTTCCACTTCCATTGCAAACTGTTTTTTCCTATCTTCACTCATTGATAGCTCAGACAAACTATGTACAACATCATTTAAAATCATTGAATTACCACTATATTTTAAACAATTGCGCGACAAGTGATCAGCAACAAGGATTTCTTTACCTGGTATGTATTCTAAGTTTATACTATATTTAACAAGTTTTAACTTTAGTCTTTGCAGTCTTGCTGTCACTTTACACAAATCCTTATTTATTATGCTAACAAGTGGTTTGTGATCTGTCTGTACTGTTATTTCTCTACCGTAAATGAATTCATGAAATTTCTCAACAGTCAAACAAATCGCAAGCATCTCTTTCTCAATTTGGGCATAATTAACCTCTGTTTAGTTAATGTTCTAGAGATGCTATGCTACGGTCGTTTGTTCTGCATTAAACAAGCCCCTAATCCAAATTGAGACGCATCACATTGAATAACAATGGGATCTTTACCATCAAAATATTTTAATGTAGGCAAACTGCTAAGTTTTCCTTTTAGTTTCTCAAATGCTTTACTTTGATCTGGTCCCCATATCCACTCTACTTCATTCTTAATTAAATCTCTTACGGTGCTGTCAAATCTGTAAGATTTGATATAAATTTCATTAAATAATTTATCATGCCTAGAAAAGTTAACAATTCTTTTTTGTTACTCGGCGTTTTGCATTTTCAACTATCGCTTTAATTCTTTCAAAGTCAGGCTTAACACCTTCCTTATTAAATACTAAACCTAAAAACTTTACTTGTTTTAATCTATACTGTACTTTATTAATATTGAATTTAACATTAAATTTCTTAGCTCTTTCAATAACTTTACTAAGTGCTACATCGTGAGCTTCATCATTATTTCCACTTATAATTATATCATCAAAATAAACATTTACATTTGGTATATCCCCAAAAATCTTAACATTTATTCTCTGAAAAACTTCTGGTGACACAGTTAAACCAAATGGTAATTTGTTAAATTTATACTTTCCAAACGGTGTTATAAATGTGGTTAATATACTGCTTTCTTTATCTAAACTTATTTGTAAGAAACCATCTTTCATATCTAACACTGTAAATACTGATTTGCCTGAGAGAGTAGTCATTATCTCCTCTCCTGTGGGAATGGGAAATTGATCTTTTTTTATAGACATATTTAAATATTTCGGATCTAAACATATTCTTAAGGTTCCATTGGGTTTTTCTACTACTACCATATTGTTTACCCAATCTGTCGGATACTCAACTTTTGTAATTACCCTTTTTTTTCTAACCCTTCAATGTGATTTTTTATTCATCTTTAACAGCTAAGGTATTCGTCTACATGGATTAATTACAGGATTTGCATTTTCCTTTAAAACTATTTTTATTTATATCGGTATGTTCCTATACCACTAAACTTCTTTGTTTTCTTTAAGAAATTTTTTAAAGCATTACTTTCATAGTTTTTGTCTATTTCTGACTCTACTTCATGTACCCTTTTTAGCAAATTTAATTTTGTACATGCATTTAAACCTAAGATCGGTGGACCTTTTACATCTAAAAGTAAAAACTTAATCCTAACTCTCTTTTCCTTAACTACACACCTAAGAATAACATAACCTATACTTTGTATATGATTGTTACCATATGCTACTATTAGAGATTTTTTATTATGTAATGTATACTCTACTGACTCTTTAACTTTATTAAAAAGCATTACAGGCAAAACATTGCAATCAGCCCCTGTATCTAACTTAAATGTAACATTATAATTACCTATTGCTATTGTTTCTAACCATACTTGACTCCTATCACTACTCGTAGTATTATACTTGATATATACTATCTATAAATAGCTCATCGCTTCTTCTTCATTATCTCTAATCTCGTGAATTTTTGTTTTCTTTTTCCTTTTCTTGACATCCCACCACAAAATGTCCTTTCTTCTTACACTTTCTGCAAACCTGATTATACGCTGGACACTTCCTTGCTTCATGTTTCATTCCACACTTTTTGCATTGATACTTCTCATTATTCTTCTTTCTAAATGGTTTTTCTTTCTTCATTGCATCCACAACCACTGGCTCTTTTCTTATTAAGTGTGCTTGTTCTTTACTGTTCAGCTGCTCTGCATGCACTAATTACCCTTATTTAAATCTGTTTCACATCTCTTAGAAGCTTTTCTTGTAAGGTATGATCTGTAATTCCTATTACTACCTATCACGTATTAATGATCAGTTTCTTTAAATTCGCATGATTGACTTAGTTTTTTCAAATCTACTAAAACGAATAAATGGTTCATTCACTCTTTTGCACTC
Source organism: Protaetia brevitarsis (assembly GCA_004143645.1). Lineage (NCBI taxonomy): Eukaryota > Metazoa > Arthropoda > Insecta > Coleoptera > Scarabaeidae > Protaetia > Protaetia brevitarsis. Next base: position 106,995 of record RXPK01000374.1, read on the forward strand.
TTTTAAAAAACAGATATCTTTCATATACTATATTGGTTTTAGGCTTTAACTGCGTGTCGAAAGCTTTTAATACTTCTTCGAGTTTACATGTTTCGTAATCCATTCCAAGGTATTAAATAAGTTAAGTGCTTCTCACCAATAGCATTTAATAATAATGCTACTTTAACCTTATCTTCTTTCTCATGTTTTCCAGATGCCACTAAATATATTTTAAACTGTTGTTTAAATATTTGCCAACTGTATGCTGCATTAGTCAAATCTAATTCTTTGGGTATTCTTCCCTCCATTTTATTTTTAGGTTAGCTTCCCCTTTTTACTTTTACTGGACACTTCTTTAGACAGTTTACCACACTACTATTTATGTTCTACACACCTGACACCATGTATATTGTCCTTACTGACATATATTAATAAAAACTTATTACGTTTTAGTAATAACTTTATTATAGTAGGTTTTATATAGTAGTTACAACAGCTCTATTACGTTACGTGTTACTTACTAACTTCACTGACTCTAGGTACCAGTAGTACCAACTCATATTACAAAATGGATACTTATTCACCGTTATGTGTAACTATAACAAATAATAGTGGTAGATAGATGGCTCCGCCCCTAATAATTGCGTGTGAATACCAATGAAATGCAATGAGGAAAAATACGCATAATTGATTGGAACAAAATTTCGAACGTAAAAGGGAATTAAAATTGTACCGACGATTGCGCATGCGCAGATTCTAAAAAATGTAAACGTTGCGGTGTGTTTGTTGTCGGAGAAGAATATCATCGAAGATTTCATACTCATGTGTAAGATAAAGATACAGCAGTCAAAAAAGTTCGTTAGCACTGGCACAGCTGAATAATGCGTGTACTCATTTCCTGTTCTAGCAAACGGAACCCATATTTGCACTTTTTCTCTGTTATTTACTTTAGCTATCGCTCACTCCCGGGTGTTCATTGCCTAATGCCTATATCATGGCATAATATTCTAACAGAATAGGTTTTATTGTTTTTGTTGTTTGTATAATGTTTCGTTAAATGTACTTTTACCTGACTATGTGTATATTGATCACGAAAAACATTCTTTCACGGACCCCTAAAAGGGAGTGGCGGACCCCTGGGGGTCCGCGGACCAAAGGTTAAGAACCGCTGATCTATATCATCTGTCACATCGGCATTCATAGAATGTGTCGGGAAAGGAAGTAATAGAAACAATAACGATTGAAAAACATCTCTATTTCATAGAAAATATTAAGCTACGTGTGCTTTCGAATTATAATAATAATAATAATAATAACATTTATTTCTAAAGCAAATACAAATCAATACAGAAGCACATGCCAGAAATAAGTCAAAAAAAAAGAAAACTGGTAACTGAGACCTAAATCAAGTATTCAAAAAATTTATGTTATAACAACTAATTCCTAATAAATAAAGCTTAAGATGCTTTTTAAAAAGATAAAAATTAGAGATATTTTTTAGATCATAGGAAGGTTATAAACAGTTTACAACCATATAAAAAGGGCTTTTTTGATAGATTGCTTTCCTATGAACAGGAGAAGAAGGTAATGATTAATACGTGGAATAATCATGGGAGTAATTGTAAAATGAAATTCTTCTTTGTGTTTAAAAACGTAACATAATGTTTCGTAATATAAATCATAAAAGTTAAAGGCGAATTGCTCTTAAAAATATTTCTACACGAGTCTTTATAATTTAAATTAAACATAATTCTAATAGCTCGTTTTTGCATTAAAAAAACTCTAATTGAACTAGGTGACATTCCCCAATGTATTATGCCATAGCGCATGCACGCTATGAAATTGGAATAATAAAATGTTTTTAGTGTTTCTAAATTGCAACTTCGTTGCAATTGCTTTAAAATGAAACACGTTTTGGATAACGTCTTACATAAGCTCTCGATGTGAAGAGACCAATTTAAGTTGTCAGTTAGAACTATACCTAAAATTTTGATGGAAGAATTTATGGTATGTCGGTTATTATTAAGTTCAATTTCTTTAATTGGTTCTATCTTGCTGCGAAAGTATAGAAGTTTAGTTTTTTCGTCATTTATAACTAAATGATTATATGTCATCCACCTAATAATTTCATTATACGTTATTTCAGCCTTATTTAACATACTGGACATGTCCGTACTATTTATAATGATGTTAATATCATCAGCATACAAAATAGTTTGCTGAGCCTGTGTTAAATTATGCGGTAAATCATTAATATATAAAAGAAATAAAGTGGACCCAGGAAGAGCTTGAGGTACTCCGATATGGACATCTAGAAAAGTGGATTGCATATTATCTATACAAACACTTTGTTTCCTACCGGTAAGATAAGACTGAAACCATTTTAGAGCAATTCCCTTCACTCCATATCTTTCAAGCTTGTGAAGGAGAATATTATGGTTTACTAAATCAAACGCCTTGGATAGGTCAATAAACATACCCAAGCAATATTCGCTATTGTCCAAACTTCTATAGATATCTTAAAGAAACTGAAAAGAGCCGTATTTGTGGATTTATTTGGGCAAAACCATGTTGATTGAATGATATGTAGTTGAATAATAGCAATATTTGATCATTTTTGATTCATGGTGGATTCATAATTTTAGCAAAACTGACAATAAGCTAATAGGTCGGTAGTTATACAGGTTATTTTGATCATCTTTTTTAAAAAATGGTTTAACAATTGATAATTTTAATTTAGATGGAAAAACACCTCTTTCAAAAGAAAAATTTATAAGATAAGTTAAAATTTTAGCAATTAAAGGTAATGAATATTTTATAATAAATGATGATATCTGATCGTAACCCGTACAAAAAGTAGTGTTCATATTTCTAACAACTGTCTCGACATCTTTTTCATCTACAGGATCAATGAAAAAGGAATTAGAATACGACGGAATTGTAAGATATTGACTGATTGCGCTCCAATGAAAATCATTACCGGTAAATAATGCCTTATCAGATATGATCTGATATGGGAGGTTTGTAAAGAAGTGATTGAAATCATTACACAGTAAAGTTTTATCGGCATAGTTATCGGGAATAATAGGTTTCTTTCTGTAGTTGGTATTCTTCCTAATTACAGACCAGACAGCTTTAGATTTATTTGAACTTGATTTTATAATGGTTTCATTAGTTTCAAATTTGTTCTTTTCTAAAAAATTTTATATATTTTTTCATATCTTTTAAAGTCAGTAGTAAACACTGGATATTTTGAACTAACATCTTTTAAAAACAACAAAGTATTTTTCATATCTAAAATTTCAGGTGTGATGAAAGGATTGTTATTTAGCTTATTTAATTTACATTTCACAAGTGGAAAACAAATGCTATGATAATAACTAAAAATATTTAGGAAAATTGTAAAGGCCGTATCAGGATTATTACATTCATAAACAGAAAGCCATGTTTCTTTGGCTAATAAGTCATTAAAAGTATTAAGAGTAGTTTCACAAAACTTATGTCTATACGCATAGTTTTGTTTAATAGAATCATAATGAGGTATTGTGGGTCTTAAGGATTTGTGAGTAGTGATCCGATAAATTATTGTCATTACAAGAAACACTATAATTATCGTCTGATAAATTAACGAAAAAGTTATCTAAACATGATATCGAATTATTAACTACACGAGTAGGTTGACTAATTATCGAATAAAGATTATAAGTAGCACATAAGTCACTCAGTTGCTGACACATATGAGACGGAACTAGAAAGTCAATATTAAAATCCCCAGCAATTATTACTAACTTCTCATCACATTGAAGAATATCCAATAAACCAGAAAGATTTTCCATAAATATGTCGAAATTTGAGTTTGGTGGGCGGTAAGTCACAACTAGAATAATGTTCACAAGTGATTTCAGTTCAATTGCACATACTTCAAAAATGTTTGTTACGTTGAACCGTGAAATATCGCATCTTTCTTTAAAACACACATTGTTTCTAACATAAATGGCGACACCTCCATGTTTAGAAGCTTCACGACAAGAGAATGCTGCTAAGGCATAGTTATTCAAAGTAATGAGTGAAATTTGATCCTGACTTTGCCAATGCTCGCTAAGTAAGAGAACGTTGATATCTTGATCTTCTAAAACAACTTGTAGCTCTGATATTTTATTTCTCAAACAACGTATATTTTGATGCATGATATTTAATTCGAGACATTCCTTTCTTTGTTTTTTAGATGGGAATAAAAAACGATTTACACAAGCGTTTTCCGGCCAAAATTCTGGTTGATTGACTTCATTTTGATATTTAGATGGATAAGATATCTTAAACGACGAGTACCTCTCTGGGTATTTACTCTTTAGTGATTCACACTGAACTCCGTCGATTTTCTTTGATTTCATGTAATTGCATAAATCATCAACAGTTAAGTTTGGATCTAAATTGTATACGTGCAAATGATTATAAGTAATCACACCTTTAATTAATGTATTTGTACTAGATCCTCGGATTACATTACGCTTTTTAGTTTTTTGTTTTCTTCTGCGGACTACTTTCCAAGCGTCATCAATATTTTCAATGTTATTTACAGGTATAGGATTTACCTCTTTTCTGTTTATATTTTCTTGCTTCTCGGAATTTTGGGCGTTATATTTTCGCGATAGATCGATAATTTTTTCTTCATGCAAAAGAATTTTTGGGTTTGGAAGTATATAAAATCGCTATATGAACAGTTTACCAAATACGATTTCTTAGAAACGAGAAATATTTCACCGCCTTTCAGCGGCTGAACGCATTTACACGTCAACGTTTGACCGCCTAAACTTTTTGACGTTTACGGTATTACTTGTGTTGACTGCTTATACATTTCATATTTCGTTGTGCAACTGAATTGCACACGTTTTTGCAATTTGTAATTGGTCTGAATGATGGGAAGCGTCGTTAGATATGAAAAACGACTCAGTAAGTTTTTAGTGAAGATATTATGGATTATTGGTAATTAAATTCGTTCCTTTTAGAATTGTGAAGAATGGTTCTGTGGATGTCTTTAACGCCCTGCAGTATTGAAGATAAAAATAAATTGAAGAGTGTTTTAAGTCAAGACAGTGGTATCGGTGAAATTTATGTGGAATAGATACATTGTGTCATTTGATTGGTGTATCAGATTTTAATAAAATAAAAAACAAAATTAGTGTATCTTGTTGATCTTACAGAAGAATATATCTTGATACTTAAACTCTTAACCTAAGACCTACCAAGTTGCTTTGGAGGCACAATTGATTTTGAAATGCTGGTACTTGTAATTAACTGCCACAGATGGAGGATTTTGTATTCTCAAAATAAACTATTTAACACAGAATGACAAAAATTTTTAAAAATATTTTTCCTATTTACTAAAAAAATTAAACATATTTACCGACACGTCCACCAAGGTGTCTTTGAGGCACATACTGTTATATACTATAAAATGCATTGCTACGTTATTTAAACTAGGTATTGGGTAAATCCCCCGTAATAAGATATGCTTTATATTTCGGACTTCCCCTGTATGTAAGAATTCCAGTTGCATATGAAGGGAATTCCCTAAATGCGTTTTGCTAAAACAGTCACTTACAAACTGCATTGCTATCAGTGTATTTGTGACTTCCTACGAACGCATTGCCGTTTAGTGTCTATTGGTAATTTTATTCTTTACCTAGTGGAGAGTATAGTATAGACCAGTAAGCAAATAAAGTTTGATTGACCCCAGTAAAAATGATTTGTGTTTTATGCTTATTTGTTTTGAAATTATGCAGAAAGTATGACGATTGGTTGACTGACCGACGCCGCCACTAACTGAAAAGGAGTTGCTCGATGCATTGTACGAAATGATGAGATTTGGGAAGGAATGTAAATGATGGTGAAGATGAAGAAGAGCCAAATGACGAAACCTCTTCTAGTGAAGCGGATTATCAAGAAACTGGCGATGAAGAAAGCGATGAACAAGAAGTAAGTGACGATAGTGATGCTAATATGAACCGCCCGCCATTCGCAAACTTTTATGGAAAAGATGGTACCGAGTGGAATGCCCACCGATTGCCAAGGAAAAACACTGCACACACATAATTACAACAGCTTTGAACAAAGTGAAACTCCACTGGAGTGCATGTTGATACTCCTGTGACGCATTCAATTTGTTTTTGATGATACGGTTATTGTATTGTGGTTACTTTCACTATAAGGAGGCTGTTCTATTCTTGGCGATTTGTGAAACCAGTTACGACGAGTTGAAATCCGTGCTTTCTTGGCCTTTTGATACTGCGGAAGAAATAAACAAGAATGGTGGACTATAGAGCTATGGAATCCTTTATATGAAATCCTGTTTACGAGCGCGTATGTCACGAAATAGATTTACTCAATTACTAAGATTTATTCGTTTGACGATAAAGCGACCGAACCCTCCGAAGCAAAAGGACAAGTTGGCACCAATTAGAGACCTGTGGACCGTGTTAATACAACTTCTGAATATTATCTTCCTGGCAGTAATCTAACCATCGATGAACAAGCTGGGCCTTTAGAGGTCGTGTATCTTTCCGACAGTACCTGCCAAGCAAGCCAGATAAGTACGGTATGAAACTTTGGTGGATATGCGATAGTGGAACTAGTTATCCGTTACGTGGTATACCGTACTTAGGAAAGAAGTCTCAACAGAGCAGAAAACTTAGCGCAATAGGTGGTTGAAGACCTTGTGAACCTTTTCTGAGAACTAAAAGGAATATTACGTTCGACAACTTCTTCACCAGTTACGAGCTTGCATCCAGTTTGCTTACCAAAGCCTAACTTGTAGGAACGCTCAGAAAAAATAAGCGCTGCATACCACAATTTTTTACCTCACAGACGACGCAATATTGAAAGCAACTTGTTTGGTTCAGAAGACAATGACTTTGTATCTTATGTACTAAGAAAAATCCTGTCATATATTATATCTAATACACAACGACTCACCATTGATGAGAAAAAAAATAAATCTGAAATCAATAAGACTACAATTCCACGAAAGAGGGTGATACACTTGATCAGATGGTACATACATATTCAGTGAAACGCAAACAATAGGTGGCCTTTGGTCTATTTTTTCAATATAATTGATGTGGGTGGAGTAGTTCATTTGTCATTTGGAGAAATATCCATCCTGACTGCATATTCTCAAAAAACGAAGACTTCGCAAAATTTTCTTACGAGAAATTACAAACGAATTAGTACTGGGGCAAATTAGACGTCGTAGTTTGAGTGCTTGCATAAAAGTCATACTTCATTGATAAAACTACGTTGAATCAAGTACCAACCACAGGGAGTCTTCGGCTCGAGAAGTAAAAACGAAACGGTGCTATATTTGCCCATCAAAAAAAGCAAATGTCAACACAGTTATGTGATAAGTGTAAGCAAACGGTTTGTGTGAACATTCAGAAAAATATCACGTGCACAAATTGCAAACTACATAAATAACTTCAAATATTTACTATCTTGTACTATTTTAAATTATATTCTGACACAAATATTCTTTCTATATGTTTAATCTTACTGTATACTACTACATAAATAAATAATGCATATTTGCTATTATTTACATCAACAATGTGTACAAATAGATGTGTGCTGTGAGCACACCTTGGTAGGACACGTACGATAAACGTTGTAGGACTAAGGTTAAATATAATCAATGAAACCTTTTGCTGTAAATAATCGTAAATATATGAAACAGCTGATCGCTCTGACACTTAAATGTTTCGTTCCTCAGATGTATCAAGCTCCATTAAATGGCTTGTAGGCATAATCATCCATAAAAAACTAAAGTATACTTTTATTCTAACGAAGCTTACCACATAACTCGACAATTCTTGTATAATTATCACAGGGTTTACCACACATTTCTTGGAGGGGAATTCATAAGGCTCGATTACCTTATTGGGGAGAAGTTTTCGTTAAACTAAACAACATCTGAAGCTCTGGCTGTTTGGAGTACAGTCTTGATGCTGCGCTGTGATACGTATATTTATTATTGACAATACATTTAAAAATGAGTGGTTAATAAATTTTGCGTAAAATCAGTTTGTGGTTTTAATATTTAATTAATATATATTTGATATAATAATTTATATGTAATAAGGTAGGTGAAAATAGCTATTTAAATACCTAGATATATATATATATGTATATAATTTCGGATTGAAATTGTAAGCTTAGTTTAATTGTAATATTGTATTGATTATTATTGTAAATGTAATTATTAAATTTAATATTAGAAACCTAGCTTCTGTTTTATTTTGGGGATAAGTTTTGGCAATAGTCCCGATATATGTTGCGCTGAATATTGGGTTATCTTTTTGCATTTAAATTTGGAAGGGTACATGTTGAGGCTAGAGCCTCATAGAAATACGATTATTATAGTTAGATTCCTTGTATATTATTTTAGCGGCATTAAAGTCTACGCTGTGGCTATTGTTGGCGCGAGCCATCTAGCCAACAATAGCTAGCTTTGATATTTACAGTATGTGTGACAGTAGTACTCATTTGCTTTAATTTCAGCCCGATAGCTTTAGGGGCACTTTTCAATGGCTTATCGGAGCAGAGCCTTTGATGAGTATAGAAGAATGGTCGAAAACTTGCACAGTACAACAATTAAGACGTTTCGCAGTGACAACGGTGGAGAATATTTCAGTAAGGATTTTGACACATACCTAGCAAAATATGGGATACGACGGCAAGTGAAGCAAAACGGCGTGGCTGAAAAGTATAACTACACGGTGCTAAACACCGTGAGATGCATGCTAGCCGAATCCGGAATCGTGAAGACACTCTGGGCAGACGCTTTAAACACTGCATGCCAAGTGTGCAACAAATGTCCATCGACAGCAGTAGAAGGAAAGATCCCCGAGGAAATATGGACAGGTAAAGAAGTAAGACTGGACCATCTCAGAGTTTACGGGTGCAGAGTGTGGACCGTGATGGATGAGAAGCAGAGAAGATCAAAACTGGACACTAAGGCTAAGGAATGCATTTTTGTCGGCTACCCAGAGAGGACGAAGGGATATAAGTTATGGGATCGCGAAAACGATTCATTCTTAATAAGTCGGAATGTTAAATTTGATGAAGACTGCTTTCTTTGCAAGACGACAAAAGAATATGAAGAACTTTGCATTCCTACGAATGACAAAGAAGCAGTAGTGAACCAGTGCTCGGCAGTCACAACTGCTTAAACTAGTCACCAACGTCGCAGCAACAGTAAGCGTTGAATTTTCGCCAATTAAATTTTTCGCTAGTTTACTGCAAATAGTGGTGTTACAGATAACTAATACTTACTCTGACACCAACCAGAAGTTGAACTAGTAAATAATAAATGTAGGTAGACCTTGGAAATCATCTGCACTCATATGAGTACAGTGAGCGCTAATGGGTTAAAGTAATCCATCTACACATGATTGTTATAGATAATCTCGTTGTTGAAATGATTAGCTAATTAACTATTTGAAATAATATTTCAAGATCATTACGAACCTGACCGGCAGACGTCATGGTGTGGCCACCAAAGGCCCTGACAGTAATAAGTCGCATTTAATAGCTCTTCCTCGTTTATTGTCATCCCATATGGCGGTCGGCATCGTTTTATAATTCTTGCGCCCACTTCAGATTTATCAGGACAAGGTATTTCTGCGCCGGTTTCGCCATCATAACAGGCCTCGTCCTCTGATAACCTTATTTTGAGAGGGCCGCAATCTTGAATGAAACAGACAACAAACGAATGTTGAAAATTAACACTTCAAAAGATTATGTTTACAAAAAGTATTAAGCAAAGTGATTTGTTTTACTTATTTATATTTGAGCTAGGTAAGCCACAATAATATACTCACAAAGGAACACCGGCGGGTGTCCCCCTCCGATTTCGATGAACTTAACAGATCGAAAGAGTACACTTAAAATAAGAGACCACGTATTTTTTTTATCGGCGTATCCGCGCGATTTTGGGGTACAGCCCTCAAAGTTTGGACATTTTCAATTTTGCAAATATTTCCTAAATTATAACAGATATTAAATTTCTTCTTAACATAATTGGCACATATTGCATGGCCCTAAGGGTGCGTCGTCCGTATTCGCAAAAAGTTAATAACGGGGGACGGGTACCCGTACCCCCATTTTTTACATTTTTTCTTTCTTATTCATCAAAGAAGGCCGATTTTACATGAATACGATGCTGTATGACAAGTTTAGAAAATTAATAATTGTAAAAATAGAAAAATAATAATAAAGCTTCAAAATTAATAAACTTGTCTATTGATATAAATCAAATGAACTATAAATATATAAAAGAAATAAGTTTTTATCCTTAACATAATTTCCAGCATAATACGTGGTCTCAAGGTAGATATCTTCATAAAAAGCTAATAACGGGGGATGGGGACCCCATACCCCGCATTTTTTAATAATAAGTTTATTCATTATTCATCAAAAAAAGATCGCGTTTACATAGAAAACAATGTTAATAAATTTGGAGGATTAATAATAAAATTATTGTAATACTAATAATATAGTACATTAACAACAATTATTTGTTATCGTTACTCCGCTGCTTTCCTTACTTAAATACTTCTTAATTTAGAATTGTATCTACTCGACAAGCTATGGTCAAACCTTTCTATGCCTACTAACTTATACTATATACTATACGAAACTTTTATCGGTGGTAGCAATATAAATCGTTTTATCAACTGCAGTTAGTGACTGCGTTTTATATATTTCCTTAATAAAATGTTATTCATTCTTAGAATGCCATAATCCTCTAGTGCGTATATATGAACAAATTTGCTACACAGGACGAAGGATTAAATAATACATACTGCTGTGAACTGATTGTCCAAGCATATATGTTTAAAGAAATGAAAAATGACAAAATTAATTTAGCTAGCTCAGCAAATATGAATTTAAAAGGGCGCAAGAGATTCTTAGATTTCAGAGTAACTTTCATGAAAAGTAAAAGTGGGCGTTTGTAAAATTTGACTTTCTTTAAAACCCCCAAAAATTGAAATTGTTGATTCAAAAGAAAAATAAAAGAACTGTAATTTTAAAATGATATTAACAATCATTAAATTTATTGTTTAAAAAAAAACATTTAATTAACAACAATAGGGGAAAAAACCTTAAGACAGAAGGTCTTGGATTAAAATAACCCCTTCGTGAATTTACAATTAAAAAGGACAATGCAAATCCTTTAGCAAACAAAATGGTGGATTCGTTCTAGAAGGAATTTCTTATACCACAAAAAATTCACGTGATCTCAAAATTCAAAGCAAACTAAAATTTAATTCAATTAACGTGGAGAAACAAACAAAATCAAATTAAAATTAAAAATTACAAGCTCTAAGCTTCTTTTCACCTACCCCGAGGTGATTAACAATACAATCAATTAGAACTACAAAAAAAAACGGAAAATTTAAACTCTAAACGCGATCACTTCTAAAACGAAAATTATTAACGGGCCTTATACATAAAAATTGTGCACAATATTACAACGCCAATTAATAAGCTGAGATGTCTGAATAATGATCAAAATTAACACAATAACGAACAAATCCTTACAAATGAAAAATCGCAAAATGGATGCAAATAGCTCAAAATTTACATATACTTACATTCGCGACAATGATTCAGACACTGCCTTAAAAGAGGCGCTACAACGCGTATATACAAACTAGCAACTGCGCGCGCTGCGTCAGCCGCAAAAATCACAGAACATGCCTTTTAAGAAGGACCTAACACATGATAAACAAATGCTAAACATATAAAGGAAAGAAAATAAACTAACTAACTGAACAATAAAATACATCAAACAAAACTACTAAATTCTTAGCAAAATACACAAATATTAAATTTAAGTGAGAATTTGCGCGCGGCAAAGCCAAAGCTTGATCTTGGAAAATTAACAGCATTGAGTTCAAGCAACCGGGGAGCCATGCCATAGCAATACATATATATTTTTTAATTTATTTCAAGTTTTTCGTGCAATGTAGGTGTACAATGTAAGTATTAGTACAATAGAACAGAATTAGAAAAATATTATAATGCTTATAAATGTTTAAATATATGACATACTGTAATGCGATTATTGGTATATATGTATTGCAATAGTGAACAAGATTAATATACATACAGTAATTAAGCTATGTAAGTATTACAGTAGTGATAGTCTGTGTAAAAGTGTTTAAAACACAGATTTTGTTTGCACCATGAACACCGCACAATAGCTGGTTTATTGCAAATACTACACAAGGATGTAAACTGCGCATCTTTGTTAAAACAAAACTATACAAAAACTAACATATACATCTAGAGGTTGTACCATCGCTGTCGTTTTTTTTTGGTATATTTAAAATGTTCAAAGTTTTGTCTTTTGGCACTAATTGCTGAAGTTCGGCAACACAATGCCCACTCCAAGAATCAATCAAAAGGACACTCTTTGGCCCGATATTCGAGAGAAAAACATCCGTTAGCCAGGTTTTGAAATGATTTGAAGTGAGCTTACCAGATATCTGAAGTGACTGAATAATTAATTAAACTCACGTATGCGTAGATAAGTGCATATCAAATTCATCACAATAGACACGTACATATATTTATTTTGAGTTATTATTACTATTATTAATTTTCTAAATTTTTATACATCACCGTTTTCTATGTAAAAGCGATCTTTTTTGATGAAATAATGAATAAACTTAATTATTAAAAAAAATGCGGGGGTATGGGGTACCCGTCCCCGTTATTAGCTTTTTATGGAGATATCTACCTTGAGACCATGTATATACTGGAAATTATGTTTAGGATAAAAACTTATTCTGTTATAGTTCATTTGATTTATATCAATAGAAAAGTTTATTAATTTTGAAGCTTTATTATTATTTTTCAATTTTAGAATTATTAATTTTCTAAACTTGTTATACATCATCGTATTCTATGTAAAATCGGCCTTCTTTTGATGAATAAGAAAAAAGAAAAAATGTAAAAAAAATGGGGGTACGGGGTACCCGTCCCGCGTTATTAACTTTTTGCGAATACGGATGACGCCAACCCTTAGGGCCATGCAATATGTTGCAAATTATGTTAAGAAAGAAAATTTAATATCTTTTTATAATTTAGGAAATATTGCAAAATTGAAAAATCGTCCAAACTTTTGGAGGGGGCTGTACCCAAAATCGTGCGGATACGCCGATAAAAAAAAATACGTGTCTCTTATTTTAAGGTACTCTTTCGATCTGTTAAGTTTCATCGAAATCGGAGGGGGACACCCGCCGGTGTTCCCATGTCAGTTTTTTTCTCATGTTATACAAAATGTAATATAACATTATAAAATGTTGCTTTACAAAAAGAACAAGGACAACATTTTAAAATTATAACACAAACGGACTAACAAATATACAAAAGTGAATTCAATATTGAAAAGCAAGCCGACAAATAAATGGATGTTAAAATTTTTTTCAATAAAAAGTATAAGCTTTAATTTTAAGTAATAAATAGTGTAGAACAAATTTTTGATAAGTTGGGTATGTCAGTATGATCGTTGACACTATTTTTATTTTTTTTTTAATACATATCATTTCTAGGAGTTAAATGTAAAGTAATTTGTCTCTCTGGCCAAAATTTTTGTTTTACCACAATCAAAATTATGATTCATCTGGGATTGTGCAGTTACATTACTGATTGATGGTTTTGTAACCGGTTTTTTAAATGCTGTTTGGTTCGCCCGATTTAAACACCACTGCAACCTTTACAAGAAATTGAATATATTAAGTTTGAATTTTTATTAAAAGGAGTTTTAGGCTTTAATTTTGTGAAACAAGAAGTTAGATTATCTGTATTTTTGTCATTTCTTATATAGGGATTGTAAGTTTCGTTGTCTGGTGTGGGTTTGTTACTATTTATTGTGTGATAAAATTTATGTAAAAGTTGTTTAACAATTTTATTGATAAAATCCAGTTGATAATTATTATTAATTAAAGTATTTTTAATTTTATTCAAAATTAAAAGTCTACTTTCTGGACTAGTTAATTGTATTTCTCAATCAACTAAACAGACAACATTTTTAGCGTGAACTCTTTATTTAATGTATAATACTTGAAAACGGTTCTCGATTAAAACGTGATTAAAACTCATTAAAATATCTTATTCTTCTTCTTATATCTCTTCTTCTCCTTCCATATAGTCCCATACTGGTAGACGGCGCACACGAGTTGCGGTCTTTTTAAATTACACTCTCCCGGACTGATGATATATATAGGTCCCAATCTTGGTGATGGTTTTGACAAAGGATGGACAATTGGGTCTTTAATTCTCTATTTTGACGTTCAATAGGGTTACTTTCTGGGTGGAAATAAGGAATAAAAGGGGTGTTTATGTCGAAACAATAGGTTACTTGCTGCATAACCTGACTTACAAATTGGACTCCATTGTCTGATAAATCTTCATTGTTATACCATACCGCAAGGAAACTTCTTCAATCATGTTTTAGCACATGTTTCTGCTGTAGCTGTTTATATGGCAAATAGTTTTGTCCATTTGGATGTGACATCCTTTACTATCAAAATCCAATTGTTTCCTCGAGGAGTTTCCGGTAGCGGTCCTACTAAATCTACAGCAATAACTTCAAATCGTTGTGATGGCACTAGAGTTTGGAGTATTGCGTTTAGGTTATAAAGAATACTTCGTACTTTCGGACACTGGTTTTATTTGTATTTGTTTCAGTTAGTAATATTACATGTTACGTTTTAACCTAGACGAAGGCAACAAGGAAACGACATACAAGCAACAACAACATGTGTCTGTTGGTCACAACTTAAAAACAAAAAACTCCACACGTACTGCCAACTTTGATCATTTCAGAAATCAAATGTCACCAACATCCTCCCCATATCAAAGTTGTCGAACACAATGATTATCATATTATAATTATCTAACTTAATCCTAAATCGCACCTATTCTTATAAAATCTAGCTTTCTGTACCCCTTTGGTCAAAATATCTGCTTGTTGGTTTGCACTTTCAATATATTTAACTTCGATTACCTTTGTTCTTACATATCCAGACACAAAATTATATTTTAAGTCTATATGCTTAACTCTACGGTTATTTTCTGGATTCTTTATGATAGATATGCAACCATTATTATCTTCAAATACTAATAACCTGGGTACATTTATAGATAAGTCAAATAAGAGTTTTCTCAACCATAGTCCATCGCATACTGCACTACATAACGCTGTAAGCTCAGCCTCGTTGAAGATAACGCTACACAGTTTTGTTT
This sequence comes from Protaetia brevitarsis, assembly GCA_004143645.1. Taxonomy (NCBI): domain Eukaryota; kingdom Metazoa; phylum Arthropoda; class Insecta; order Coleoptera; family Scarabaeidae; genus Protaetia; species Protaetia brevitarsis. The sequence continues at coordinate 122,286 of RXPK01000374.1, forward strand.
TCGGGTTGTCCACGAAACAGTATTACCAAACACTTTCAATAAAAATCCCGTAACAGATTTCCGATCACTCAAGTCGCCACCCCAATCGGCATCTACATAAGTCATTAATTCCGGTTTGTTCTGCCTTCTATATGTAATTTTTAAATCAAACGATCCCTTTATATACCTTAAAACCCTCTTTAAATGCTCAAATACTTAATCTGTAGCTTTGTCTTGAAATCTACTATAATAATTGACTGCAAAACTGATATCGGGGTCTTGTTCCTAACATTAAATACATCAAACACCCAATTAATTCTCTCAATAGTTTTCTAGTTTTTTCACTCTGATTTACGCAAACTGTCAGTTTTAATTTTGGATCTACAGGCAACGAACATTGTTTACAATTACCAAAATTGAATCGCTTCAAAATTCCGTTTAAATATCTGTTTTGGTGTATACTTAAAATTCCCGCTTCCTTATTATAATCTATTTCTAATCCGAGAAAATATCTGAGTCGTCCCTTATCCTTAATTTTAAATTCGTTAGTTAGTTCCTCTTTAATTTGTCTGATTAAAGCTTTACTATTACTTGATAAAATTATATCATCAACATACAACAAGATGTAGATTCGTCCTTCTGTGATATTCTTAGAGTACAGACAATAGTCATTTTCTGATCTTGTAAAGTTTAACTTTAATAGAAATTCATTAATTCTGTCGTTCCAACATTTGGATGCTTGCTTCAGTCCATAGAGTGATTTATTCAATTTGTAAACTTGACCATCATCTACTTGTATTCCTTTGGGAGGGTAAATATATACATCTTCTAGTAGCTGACCGTTTAGGAACGCTGTTTTTACATCCATTTGTTCTAATTCATATGAAAGTTGATTAGCAACAGCTAGTAAAGTTCGGATTGTCGTCATTTTCGCTACAGGCGAATAGATATTGTCAAAATCAAAATTATCTTTCTGTGCAAAACCTCTAACTACTAGTCTGGCTTTGTATCGGTCTACGTTATTTGGTTCCATTGCCTTATACGCGTATACCCATTTTGTATCTAAAATTTCCACATTTTTCCGGTGTCTTTGTTAATTTCCAGGTTTCATTTTCTTTTATAGCCTCAAGTTCTCTCTCCATTGCTTTTTTCCAATATTCTCCATCTTTTCTTTCAGCGGTTTCGTCATAACTCTGTGGTACATTTTCAATGTAAGCTACAGCATCAAAAGCCATATACATTTCATATTCATTAAATCTTTCGGGTAATTTAACATTTCTCTTTCCTAATTCCTTAGAACTTCCATCATTTCTTATATCTTGGGTTTCGTCTAAATCATCTTTACTCACTTCTTCTTCTTTGTCACTTTCTGTAGAGCGAGAAACATCTTCATTGTCGACATCTTCAGGAATTTGAATCATGGCTCTTTTGTAATAAAATTCGCCTTCATTAAACTTCACGTCTCTTGAAATTATTACATTATTTCCAGTTATACTCCATAGCCTGTAACCATTTGGGGCATATCCTAACATAATACATCTGTCGGCTTCATGTCAAATTTCTTTCTCAGTTCACTTGGTATATAAGCAAAAGCTTCGGTCCCAAATACTCTTAAATTGCTGACGTTTGGCTTTTTTCCAAACCACACTTCTGCAGGTGTTAAATGATTGGTAAGCGCACCAGTAGGGCTTCTGTTTAATAAGTACGCTGAAGATCTGATGGCCTCTCCCCAAAATTCTTTTGGCATACATGCATCACTCATCATGCAACGAGCTTTTTCAACTAGTGTACGATTCATTCGTTCAGCTTTTCCATTCTGCTGAGGAGTGTATGGAACTGTATGGTCTAAAATAATACCATTCTCTTGACAAAATTCTGTGAGATTCTGAGAAATATATTCACCACCATTGTCACACCTTAATTTTGATATTCTAGTATTAAACATTGAATGAACCATCTTAACATACTCTTTAAAACAATTAAATACTTCAGCCTTTGTTTTTATTAAATATACAATCGTAAAATTAGAAAAATCGTCAATGAATGTTACAAAGTATTTGCTATCATCAATTGACGTGGGGCTGACAGGTCCACACACATCTGAGTGTATTATTTCTAAAATTCTCTTACTCCTGGTACGTTGACCAAATGGTGATCTCATCATTTTTCCATCAACACAAGCTTTACAAAACTCTACTTCATTTACTTTTGTCTTTTCTAAACCTTCTACCATTCTATGGTTAACTAAACCTTTTAAATATGAGTACCCTAAATGACCAAATCTTTTATGCCACAATTCTGCATTGTCTTGTTCTTTAATAGTATTAAATGAATTATGTTTAGTGACTTCAAATTTTAATTCATATAAATTATTATTATTTCCTATTGCTATAATTCCCTTACGTTTATCAACTAATTTTACTTGATTATTAACAAATACTACTTTTAAATCTGCTGACTCTAACCTTTTAACTGATAACAAATTTCTTCTTAATTTTGGTACATATAATACATTCTTTAGTGTACATTTAGTTATTTTATTCCTTAATCTACTTGTTGCTACAATAGTCCCTATACCTACAGCTTCCATATAGTTACCGTCCTTCGCTACCGCTATCTTTATTGGATCTTTCAGTATTATGTAGTCATTAAAATAATTTCTAGAGTTTACTAAATGATCTGTACATCCTGAATCAATGCAAAATATTAAATTGCTACCTTTAAATTCTGATTCATCACCTGACATAAAACATACACTGCTCTTTTCTTCTGTTGCATATTCCGCTTGTCCTTGATTTCCTGCTGTTTCCGATGAGCTTTCACCTTGACCTTGCCTTCTAAGGCCTCGTCCTCTGCCTCTACTTCTTCCTTGGTTCCTGTTGAATTGTCCACGTTTCCCTGTATTTCCTTTGTTACCACTTGAAATCTTACAATCCCGCTTGATATGTCCATGACCCCCACATCCATAGCACACAATTGATTTTCGAGTATTAAACGCTGTTGATGTAGATACTTGTCTTGGTTTAGATTCCTCTCTTTCCATTTTTCTTTTTTCATTTTCTGCTTTCAGTTTCGTTTTTACAAAATCTAACGTTAATTTCTGTTCAGGTAAGTTTTCTAGTACGGAAATGATGACTTCATAGGATTTTGGAAGGCTCATCAATAAATTGCAAATAATATCCTGCTCCTTAATATCTGCTCCTGCATCTTTTAATTGTCCTACGATCTCATCAAATTTTAATAAAAATTCATCCAAATTTTCACCTTCGGAGAGCTTCATCGAGTTTAATTTTCTTCTTAGATACAGTTGTCCTGGTAAACCTTTCTTTTCATAAGCATCTTGTAATGTTATCCACATGTCATGTGCATTTTCTTTGTTTTTTATGAGCTCCAGTTGTTTATCACTTATACACTGTACAATTATTGACATTGCTTTGATAACTTTCGTCTTAAAATCCTTCTTTTTCTCTTCTGTATCATAAATTCCTGCATCAAATTTCTTTTCAACTACATCTAGAACTCCTTTCTCCATAAATATTAATTTAATACGATATTTCCAACTTGAGAAATTGTTTCCATCGAACGGTTCAATATTATGCGGATTTGCTTTGCGCCATTTTGTAATCTTCGTTATGTTACCTTTACTTATTTTCTTTCTTCGTATTCTCTATCCGCAGCAATGTCTGGTGTCTGGGCCCATAACCTATTGCGTTTAGGTTATAAAGAATACTTCGTACTTTCGGACACTGGTTTTATTTGTATTTGTTTCAGTTAGTAATATTACATGTTACGTTTTAACCTAGACGAAGGCAACAAGGAAACGACATACAAGCAACAACAACATGTGTCTGTTGGTCACAACTTAAAAACAAAAAACTCCACACGTACTGCCAACTTTGATCATTTCAGAAATCAAATGTCATCAACATGGAGCAGTCCCGCATGTTTAACATTAACTGGCTTAAACCTCTGACAGACAATACATGATTTTACATATTCTTGAACATAGCGTCGCATACCAACAAATTAATATTTCTTCGAAATTCTTTGGAACGTCTTCTGGGCAAGATAATGACTTGCAGTTGGAGCATCATAATATCCTTTCATAAGGTCAACGCTCAAACTTTTGGGAACGAGTAACTGTTGGTCTCCCGCGTTTTGGTTGTAGTGGTACAATACGCCATTATTCAGTACATAATCCCGTTCGGACCATCGTATTGCTTCTTGCACGTCTTCTCCCTCCAGAGCACACATGATTACCAAACGGCCTTGACAATCAGCGGTTGCATTTGATTTTCCGGGAGTGTAGGTAAGTTTCATATTTAATGCTTGTATTCGATGAGCCTATTATGCAACTCGTCCTGATGGTGTTTTCAGCGAGAACAACCATTGCAGTGTTGATGTTCACTGGCGACGAGGCTTATGCTCCTTCTGTATACGTTTTGAACCTTTCCACCGCCCATACAACAGCTAAAGCTTCCCGTTCGATCGTCGAGTAGTTTGTTTCAGCCGATGTCAGTAATCTCCTTGCGAATTTAACAGGTCTTTCTTCGTGGCCTTCCTCTTGAAGTAATACAGCTCCTAGAGCGAATCCACTCGCATTCGTCCGCAATACATATGGTTAGATTTGATCTGCTTGAACAAGTATAGGAGCAGTGGTAAGCTTCTCCTTTAATGCCTCAAAAGCTTGCAACTCATTTTCGCCAAATTGAAACAATCTTCCCTTCTTTAACAAATTTGTGAGTGGTCGGGCAATGTCCGAAAAACGCGGAATGAATTTCCTGTACACGTTTGAATGAACCTCTGAACGTCCTTCGCACAGGTAGGTAGACCCATTTTGGTAACGCGAGATATTTTCCTTGGATTAATGTCTATTTCTCTCATACTATAATATGTCCAAGATATTGCACGGAAGAACGACCGAAATGACATTTACGTCGACGTAACTGAATAACCGGAGTCTATCAAATACTTTCATTAAGACACTTAAATGTTGCTCGAACGTCTCTGATAAAAGCAAGATATCATCCATATAAGTAAACACTTTGCATGCTTTTAAACCCGCGCGAAAACGGTCTATTAAACAAACAAAAGTTGCCGGTGAATATCGCAACTCGAAAGGCATCCGCAAAAATCTATATATTTCGAATGGTGACGTAAAACAGGTCTTGTCACGGACCTCCTCTGCTATAGGAACTTGCAAAATCCAGAGTGCAAATCTATTATAGACATGTATCGTGTTTGCTTCGCCATATGTAGCAATTCTTCAAGTTTGCGCATTGGGTAGCAGTCATTTACCGTTATTGAATTCAATTTTCTATAGCCAACACATAAGGTTCAGCTCCTTCCTTGGGGACCAACACTATTGGACTACACCATGGAGATTCACATTCTTCAATTATCCCATCTTCAATCATCTCTTCTAGTTTCTTTTCCAAAAAATCTCGTTTGACTGCACTAAGTGGGTATGGTGGGACAGATATGGGTGCATGATCTTTTGTATTAATTCGATGCACAGCAAATGTTGTGGGATCTCCACCTGGCTGGAAGATATCCTCATTTCTCTTCGCATCAAGGCTTGCACTCTGGTCATCACTCACAATCAGTTTCTCTCTTCATCTGTACGATCAATATTCCTTATTTCGATTGTACTATTGTTGTCAGATATCTGACTGTTCACAAGAAGAATTTTTGTTTCATATCATCACTAAAATACCAACACTTGTTAGCTACATCTAATATAATTTTAGCAGCTCTTAAAAAGTCAACTCCTAATAAAGTTTTGTTATTTCCTACATATAAAATACAACACTACAAATTCCACAGGTAGAGTTTTGGTTTTAATTGTTGCTTTGACTGTTATTTTTAAAATTTCTTCCTCCTTAATTTCACCATTAGCATAGGATTACTTTGCCTTCGTAAACGATTGTCCATTTTGGAATAACAGTTTATACAACTCATGACCTGCAATGCTTATTTGAGCACCTGAATTAGCATTGCCAACTTCATGAAACCCATTTCTCGTGACAGGTAGCAGCGGTTCACACTTTCTGATGACGTACCTGCTAAGCTAATCTGATGAAACTGTATCAGATTGCTTTCAGCTGCATCATCTTGATCTGCTTTGTTGCAATTTGTGCATTTAGATCGTGTGATACCTGGTGCATTACAGCCATAACAGCGGACAGCATTTCTTTGTACATTAACATCCTTGTTATCAGAGTCTTTTAGATTTACTTGCAGTTTGAGTGAATTTTCTACATTCTGTTTGAATATGCCCAAAGTTATGATCGTGCTTTTTCGATTAGATCTGAAAATGTATTCACCTGGTCTCAATCCATAAATCATGTCTAATTTATGTGTGTCGTCTAATATCGGATAGGATTTAATTTTGCCAACAATGCACGAGCATTATTCACAAAAATATCTGTTGGTTCTCCACATTGCTGTTGTTTTGAAAACAGTTGTTTAAATATCTTGTAGTTTGGCTGATTTGAACCAAAAGCATGTCCCAAGGCAAGGCATGTGTAACATCACTCCAATTTGTTGCAGAAGTCCTTGCACCTAGCCACCACACTGCTGCAGTAGCATCCAAAAACATCGGTAAACCCTTGACAGCGTTTTCATCACTAACTCCTACACAATTTTTGCAGATTAGAATTGCATCCATGAATGCTACAACGTCTTCCTCTTTTTTAAATTGTTCTTCTGACATAGATACAGCCATAGCTTCGCTTGCTGCTTTAGCACGTGAACGTGTAATTATTCCTGATTGCGTGATTGCAACCCGTAAGCAGTTGCATCGTTGAATTAGATTAGAAATTTGAAATGTACACAAACATACAAAAGCCAGTAACCTGCGCAGCCACACTTTCTGCGATAAAAGTTACTAAACCGGTTGGCGGGAAGCAGCGTCTTTAACCTTTACGTTGAATGCGACTTAATGTGACATTAAAGCACATTTCTATAATCAGTCGAAATTCCGCACCTTCAATATCTAAGTACAATGCACTTGAATTAACCGCGAACTGTTGCAACCATCGATTTTAGCGATCAATGCTTCCGATCGCTGGGTTCTTGTTTCCGGCCCACGTTGGGTGCCAGTTTAGCGTGAGTTCTTTATTTATTGTATAATAACTTATTTTAAATTACACTTGTAAACAGTTCTCGATTAAAACGTGATTAACCCTAAACCTACCAAGGTGTGCTTTTGAGACACAATTGATTTTGAAATTGCTGGAACTTTATAAGTTAACTGCCCACAGACTGGAGGATTTTTGTATTCTCAAAATAAACTATTTAACACAGAATGACATAAAAAATTTTTTTTTCCTATTTTACTAAAAAAATTAAACATAATTTACCGACACGTCCTACCAAGGTGTGTCTTTGAGGCACATACTGTTATTATACTATAAATGCATTGCTACGTTATTTAAAACTAGGTATGTGGTAAATCCCCGTAATAAGATATGCTTTATATTTCGGGACTTCCCCTTGATATGTAAGAACTTCCAGTTGATATGAAGGGGAATTCCCATAATGCGTTTTGCTTAAAACAGTTAGCTTACAAACTGCTTGCTATCAGTGTATTTGTGATTTCCTAACGAACGCATTGCCGTTTTAGGTGTCTATTGTTAATTTTATTTCTTTTCCTAGTGGAGAGTATAGTATAGACCAGGTAAGCAAAATAAGTTTTTGATTGACCCAGTAAAAATAGATTTGTTGTTTTATGCTTATTTGGTTTTGAAATTTATGCAGAAAGTATGACCGATTGGTTGACTGACCGACCCCGCCACTAACTGAAAGGAGTTGCTCGATGCATTGTACGAAAGTGATGAGGATTTGGGAAGGATGTAAATGATGGTGAAGATGAAGAAGAGCCAAATGACGAAACCTCTTCTAGTGAAGCGGATTATCAAGAAACTGGCGATGAAGAAAGCGATGAACAAGAAGGAAGTGACGATAGTGATGCTATGATGAACCGCTCGGCCATTCGCAAACTTTTATTGGAAAAGATGGTACCGAGTGGAATGCCACGCCGATTGCCAAGGGAAAAACACGTGCACACAACATAATTACAACAGCTTTGAACAAAGTGAAACTTCCACCTGGAGTGCATGTTGATACTCCTTGTGACGCATTCAATTTGTTTTTTGATGATACGGTTATTGGTATTGTGGTTACTTTCACTAATAAGGAGGCTGTTCGTATTCTTGGCGATTTGTGGAAACCAGTGACGACGTTGAAATCCGTGCTTTCTTGGGCCTTTGATTACTGCTGGAAGAAATAAACAGGATGGTGGACTATAATGAGCTATGGAATCCTTATATGGAAATCCTGTTTATCGAGCGTGTATGTCACGAAATAGATTTACTCAATTACTAAGATTTATTCGTTTTGAGACGATAAAGCAACCAGAACCCTCCGAAGCAAAAGACAAGTTGGCACCAATTAGAGACCTGTGGGACCGTGTTAATAAACTTGCTGAAATATTATCTTCCTGGCAGTAATCTAACCATGATGAACAACTAGTGCCTTTTAGAGGTCGTGTATCTTTCCGACAGTACCTGCCAAGCAAGCCAGATTAGTACGTAGAAATTTGTGTGATATGCGATAGTGGAACTAGTATATCCGTTACGTGTGTATCCGTACTTAGGAAAAGAAGTCCAACACGAGCAAGAAAACTTAGCGCAAAAGGTGGTTGAAGACCTTGTGAACCTTTTCTGAGAACTAAAAGAGATATTACGTTCGACAACTTCTTCACCAGCTACGAGCTTGCATCCAGTTGCTTACCAAAGGCCTAACTTGTGTAGGAACGCTCAGAAAAAAAGTAAGCGCTGCATACCACCAATTTTTTACCTCACAGGCGACGGAATATTGAAAGCAACTTGTTTGGTTTTCAGAAGACAATGACTTTGTATCTTATGTACCTAAGAAAATCGCTGTGTCATATTATTATACACAATGCACAACGCTCCACCATTGATGAGGAAAATAAAATAAATCTGAAATCAATACAATTCCACGAAAGGAGGGTGATACACTTGATCAGATGGTACATACATATTCAGTGAAACGCAAAACTAATAGGTGCCTTTGGTCTATTTTTTCAATATAATTGATGTGTGTGGAGTAGCTTCATTTGTCATTTGGAGAAATATCCATCCTGACTGGCATATTTCCAAAAAACCGAAGACTTCGCAAAATTTCTTACCAGAAATTACATCAGAATTTAGTACTGGGGCAAATTAGACGTCGTAGTTTGAGTGGCTTGCATAAAAGTCATACTTCATTGATACAAACTACGTTGAATCAAGTACCAACCACAGGGGAGTCTTCGGCTCGAGAAGTAAGAAAACGAAAACGGTGCTATATTTGCCCATCAAAGAAAAGCAGAATGTCAACACAGTTATGTGATAAGTGTAAGCAAACGGTTTGTGGTAAACATTCAGAGAAAATACTCACGTGCACAAATTGCAAACTACATAAATAACTTTCAATATTTACTATCTTGTACTATTTTTAAAATTATCTTCTGACACACAATATTCTTTCTATATGTTTTAATCTTACTGTATACCTACTACATGAAATAAATAATGCATATTTTGCTATTATTTACATCAACAATGTGTACAAATAGATGTGTGCCTGTGAGGCACACCTTGGTAGAACACGTTACAATAAAACGTTGGTAGGACTAGGGTTAAAACTTCATATTCTTTTTATACCTCTTTTTCTTCTTCTTCCTCCACATAGTCCCTTTGATTGCTTTACACATTTTTTTTTATGATTTTGAAATACAGTTGCATAATAATTGAGGTATTTGTCACTTGAAATGGGTTTACTGTACCAAGCTATAGTTATGAAATTGTTTTGTCTTGTCAGAGTAATATCTAAAAAAAATTAGGCTGTTGCGCTGTTCCACTTCTGAAGTAAATTGTAGTTTGTGATAATAACTATTAAAAAGTGCTAAAGTTGATTATATATTACCTGAGGACAGTATTAAAAAACAATTGTCAAAAAAGACAACGAAACACTGCAGAAATAAGCAATAATAACAATGTATTGTAGTATTTTACTTATGACCTAAATTTCCCAATTTTAATGAATTACGACTATAATTACACAATAAAGGTCAACCAAAAGTAAAAAATAGTATCAAACTTATGAATATTTATTTGTAAATAATTTATTCAGAAGTATGTTGTAGGTAATTCTGTTGTTTAAATAATTTTCTAGATTTCTAGATGAACTACAGATATAAGTCCAACTTTGGTGATTACCTACCTAGCCGGCAAGCGTTGTAAAACGGCTCCCATATTCCGCCTCTACACTCGTAAGTCACATTCAATATCTGCTTCCTACCAGCATCAATCGTGTATGGAGGCTGGCATCGTTTTAAAACTGTTGCGCCTCCTTTAGCTGTAACAGGACAAGGTATTTCCTCACCAGATCTGACATCATAACAGGCCTCGTGCTCTGCCATTCTCACTTCAAGAGGACCACAATCTTGAATGAAACAAACAATAAAAGAATGTAAAAAAATCATAACAGAAGCCAGAAGTAAAAGAAATTTAATTTTTGAATTTTTCAGGGAATGGGGCAAAGTAAAAATTTTGATACTGCATTATGTTATTTTAGCCTGGTAAGTGGAACGTATATCCACTTACCTGGTGGATATACGTTCCAATATTTGCAGCAGATAGATAATGGCTAATTGTACTGATTGACATGAGCAGACTAGATTGGTTTAATGTCAACATATATATCCAATATTTTGATATTTTATTTTCCTGTATTTCTATTTACAGTTAGTCTTGTTAAGGTGTAAGTAAAAGAGTATCGTGGTATACACATTAAAAAATTCTTGGCAAATTTTTCCCCTTAAAACCGTACAGGTTTTTTTTACTTTTAGAAGTAATACTTTTTAACTACAGGTAATTTTTGCAAGGTTTTTTTTTATGTAGCCTAGAATGCTTAGAACATTCATAGTGAAATTTTGAAATGTAGGGAACTTTTCCAAGATATTTTCATGTAGTCTGGAATATTCACAAGTAGAATCTCTAAGGTAGTGATAATTTCCATAGAAGTTTTACTAGTTTGAAAATAAAATTACATAGAAAAACTCAGGACTTCTGATTTTTTTCCCAACAAAAAAGAATCGTCAAGATGGAAGTGCCTTGATAGGGTTTATTTTATTGGAATTTAATACATAAAGGGCAAACACGTAACGTACGATTCAACCTATACAGAAACAGTTTATTTTTCCCAAAAATTGTGGATTTTCCACATGGAATTTTTTCCCCAGTCATCTTCTATTTCTAATCCTCAGAGTATGCATTTTTTTCCCATTATACCGATATTCGAGTCTTGCCGTTACTTGGGTGGAAACGGTCGTCATGCTCATCTGATTCGGCTGGCGATTGTTCGAAGAATTTTACCACATGTGCATGTAAAAAAAATGAATTTTTAATGACCTTTTAACATTGGTACGGTAAAGAGCAATTAACCTGTCATGAATGTAAAAGCCTCAATTATCGGATCAATGAGTGCTTTAACAAAATCCCATGCCACGAGGTCTGAGTCACTGAGTGCATTTTCAACTGGTGTGTCTTTCATCAAACGTCGAATATTAGGCTGATTAAATATTCCGACGAAGAAATTTTATCGAACTCAATACGCATTTGTTGAATAAATGGTTAACAAATAGACAAAAACATTTTTTGGGATCTTTTTGTGTACAATTTTTACACGTGAATATTTCGAAAATAAGAGCCAACTTTACAAAATGGCCGATGGCACCGGATTCGGCACACTCGAATTGTGTTTTCTACCCGGTAACCCTTGGGGGTTGGGAGTATCTACCAGGCGTGTCCCCGGGGTGGTGGATAGGGGAAAGGCCCATCTTGTCGGGTTCGCTTAAGACGAGATGACTAGCGGCAGCTATAAGTTCGTCCTCTCTGCTTGAAACCGGAGCAGGGTGAATGAAGACCGTTGCTGTGAGCTAGTCGTCCCTCACCCGATCTGTCGTGTCGTGGGTAAGGGCCTGCACAGGGTACCATAACGATGTCAATTGCTGCTTTCGACAACCGAAAGTCCAACTATTAAACCAGGCCCCGAAAGGGATGGGGCTTCTTGGCTTAACTGCACGGACCGAGAGGAGACAACCTCAACAATTACCTAAATCCTAAAGTGGTGGACTAGGTTGGTGGGATGCGTGGCTGGATAGAAGACCAATCTCTACTAGTCCAACCGAAGCGGGACGACACCGCTAGCAATCAGAAAATGGAACAAAACCTCCATAAGAAGCCTCCTACTTCCAAAGTAACAATACCTACAAAGAAGGAAGAAGCAAAACCGCAAACCTCTTCGGCTCTTCGAAAGAAAGAGCAGAAGAACAGAGCAGAGAACCCCCCCCCCCCCTACCTGAACTAGGACAATCTGGAGGTAGGGGTGCAAATGGTACCTGCGCTACCTCAGTGAAGGGCTTGCACCAACGGAAGCGACGAAGAAGGCCTTAGAATACAAGACCGAAACACTTAAGCGCAAGAGAAAGGAGACTACTCCAACTCAAAAGCCGCGTAAGAAAAAGAAATAGGAGGTGGGAAAAACCACCACTCCTGGCAATGTGTAGAAAGTTGCATGTACAAATTTCAGAATACCCTCTGTGGCATAGTTCAAAGAGGATTGAACTTCACGAGAAGATGGTGTCAATCGGTAAGACTCAATGTTAACCCTACTAACAATAAGACTACCTTGATTAGATTGGAAAACAGATGTTAAATATCTATGCCTTACCCTAGATAATAAACTTCTATGGAACAAACATGAACTTGAAGTACCAACAAGGCCAAAAAAACTCTCATGGTGTGCAGAAACTTTCCAGGGAAAAATTGGAGATGCAACCCAAGAATACTGCTTTGGATGTATACAGCGATAGTGAGACCGTTCATCACTGATGCATCAGTAGCTTGGAGCAAAAGCACTAATCTGGCCACCGCGAGAATTAACGTTTAGAAAGTGCAAAAATTAGCATACGTATTGCTGTGTACTGATTGCATTGAAAATACAAAATGAATTTTAAAAATGATCAAGAAAAAATTAAAATTAAATTAGCATTTTCAATTCAATCAGTACACAGCATATTTATTTGACGCCCAACGTGGGGCGCCAAATAAATATGCTGTGTATCGACTGAATTGAAAATGCAAAATGAATTTTAAAAAATGAAAAGGAAAAATTAACCCTAAACCAACGTTTTATCGTAACGTGTCCTACCAAGGTGTGCCTCACAGGCACACATCTATTTGTACACATTGTTGATGTAAATAATAGCAAAATATGCATTATTTATTTCATGTAGTAGATAACAGTAAGATTAAAACATATAGAAAGAATATTTGTGTCAAGAAATATAATTTAAAAAATAGTACAAGATAGTAAAATATTTGAAAGTTATTTATGTAGTTGCAATTTGTGCCGTGAGTATTTTCTCTGAATGTTCACCACAAACCGTTTGCTTACACTTATCACATAACTGTGTTGACATTCTGCTTTTCTTTGATGGGCAAATATAGCACCGTTTTCGTTTTCTTACTTCTCGAGCCGAAGACTCCCTGTGGTTGGTACTTGATTCAACGTAGTTGTATCCATGAAGTATGACTTTTATGCAAGCCACTCAAACTACGACGTCTAATTTGCCCCGTACTAATTCAGTTGTAATTTCTCGTAAGAAAATTTTGCGAAGTCTTCGTTTTTTGAGAATATGCCAGTCAGGATGGATATTTCTCAAATGACAAATGAAGCTACTCACACACATCAATTATATTGAAAAAATAGACCAAAGGCCACCTATTAGTTTGCGTTTCACTGAATATGTATGTACCATCTGATCAGTGTATCCACCCTCCTTTCGTGGAATTGTAGTACTTATTGATTTCAGATTTATTTATTTTCCTCATCAATGGTGGAGTCGTTGTGCATTGTAGATAATAATATGACACAGCGATTTTTCTTAGTACATAAGATACCAAAGTCATTGTCTTCTGAAAACCAAACAAGTTGCTTTCAATATTCCGTCGCCTGTGAGGTAAAAATTTGGTGGTATGCAGCGCTTATTTTTTCTGAGCTTCCTACACAGTTAGGCCTTTGGTAAGCAAACTGGATGCAAGCTCGTAGCTGGTGAGAAGTTGTCGAACGTAATATTCCTTTAGTTCTCAGAAAAGGTTACAAAGGTCTTCAACACCTTTTGCGCTAAGTTTTCTGCTCTGTGAGACCTTCTTTTCCTAAGTACGGTATACCACGTAACGGATAACTAGTTCCACTATCGCATATCCACCAATTTTCATACCGTACTTATCTGCTTGCTTGCAGTACTGTCGGAAAGATACACGACCTCTAAAAGGCACCAGTTGTTCATCGATGGTTAGATTACTGCAGGAAGTAATATTTCAAGCAAGTTTGTATTAACACGGTCCCACAGTCTCTAATTGGTGCCAACTTGTCCTTTTGCCTTCGGGGTTCTGGTCGCTTTATCTCAAAACGAATAAATCTTAGTAATTGAGCAAATCTATTTCGTGACATACACGCTCGCTAAACAGGATTTCCATATAAAGGATTCCATAGCTCATTATAGTCCACCATTCCTGTTTATTTCTTCCAGCAGTAATCAAAAGCCCAAGAAAGCACGGATTTCAACGTCGTCAACTGGTTTCCACAAATCGCCAAGAATACGAACAGCCTCCTTATTAGTGAAAGTAACCACAATACCAATAACCGTATCATCAAAAAACAAATTGAATGCGTCACAAGAAGTATCAACATGCACCCAGGTGGAAGTTTCACTTTGTTCAAAGCTGTTGTAATTATGTTGTGTGCACGGTTTTTCCCTGGCAATCGGGCTGCATTCACTCGGTACCATCTTTTCCAATAAAAGTTTGCGAATGGCCGGGCGTTCATCATTAGCATCACTATCGTCACTTCCTCTTGTTCATCACTTTCTTCATCCGCCAGTTTCTTGATAATCCGCTTCACTAGAAGAGGTTTGTCATTTGGCTCTTCTTCATCTTCACCATCATTTACATTCCTTCCCAAATCCTCATCACTTTGTACAATGCATCGAGCAACTCCTTTCAGTTAGTGCCGGCGTCGGTCAGTCAACCAATCGGTCATACTTTCTGCATAAATTTCAAAACCAAATAAGCATAAAACAACAATCTATTTTACTGGGGTCAATCAAAACTTTATTTTGCTTACCTGGTCTATACTATACTCTCCACTAGGTAAAAGAAATAAAATTAACCAATAGACACCTAAAACGGCCAATGCGTTCGTAGGAAAGTCACAAATACACTGATAGCAATGCAGTTTGTAAGCTGACTGTTTTAGCAAAACGCATTTAGGAATCCCCTTTATATGCAATGGAAGTTTTACATACAAGGGGAAGTCCCGAAATATAAAGCATATCTATTACGGGGATTTACCCACATACCTAGTTTTAAATAACTAGCAATGCTTTTATAGTATAATAACAGTATGTGCCTCAAAGGCACACGTAGGACAGTAGGACGTGTCGGTAAATTATGTTTAATTTTTTTAGTAAAATAGGAAAAATATTTTTAAAAAATTTTATATGTCATTCTGTGTTAAATAGTTATTTGAGAATACAAAAATCCTCCAGTCTGTGGGCATTAACTTACAAAGTTCAGCAATTTCAAAATCAATTGTGCCTCAAAAGCACACCTGGTGGTTTAGGGTTAAAAGCTAGCTCAGCGGATAAAATCTTAAAGGGCGCAAAAAGAACAACTAACACTCAGAGTTACCCACGCAAATTAAAACTTGAATCTAACCACGAAAAGTAAATTGTGAGTGAATGAAATCTGACTTTCTTAATTACCCGAAAAATTTAATAGGTTTCATTAAAAATAAAAGAACATGCCCGGGGTGACGTCAAAAAAATTCAGCTTTGTGAAGGAATTCATCACAAAACTTAGTAACAAGAACGAGTGGGATCATAACACCATCTTGAAATTGAATAGAAGTGCCATCAAATGGTACACTCATGGCTCCAAAACGCAGAGGGAACTGGAATAGAAATATATGGGCCTAGAACCAAGTATTTCGAAAGCTTGGGAAAATATCCAAGTATATTTCAGGCGGAAATACACGCTATTGACAGATGCGCCCAATTCAATATTGATAGAAATTATCGAAAGCGGGAGATTATCATCTTGTCTGATAGTCAAGCAGACATGAAGGCGCTGAGCTCATATGAAATCAGTTCCAAGATGGTCTGGGCAAGCCTCGGGAAATTAAATAAGCTGGACAAAAGGAATAAAGTAACCCTCCTGTGGGTTCCGGGTCACACAGGTATGGAAGGAAAGGAAATAACGGATAATCTCGCAAAAAGGAGGCCGGAATACCGTTTGTAGGGCCTGAACCCTTTTGCGAGTTAAGAGCAGCATAATACTGAAGAAGCTGAAAATAGAAATGGAGCAGAGAAAAACCAGTTACTGGGAAAATCTCCAGGGTGTTATATGTCTTACTGACATATATTAATAAAACTTATTACGTTTTAGTAATAACTTTATTATAGTAGGTTTTATATAGTAGTTACAACAGCTCTATTACGTTACGTGTTACTTACTAACTTCACTGACTCTAAGTACCAGTAGTACCAACTTATATTACATCTTCCCTTTTTCTAACTGCTCAAACTTACTTTCTAACTTATAACTACTGCTAACTATCATGCTTATAAATTTAACATTGCAGGTTTTTTTATCTTTCTGCCACTTCTTGTAGTAATGTGTTCTTTGACTGTATCTTCCACTTCCCTTTCTTTTCGTCCTGTTTCACTTTCAATGTTAGTGTCTTTCTCACTATTCACTATTACTTTCGATTCTTCACTACATCTTCTTTTTTTGTCTCTTCTATCCTTTCTTATGCACTAGATTTTTTCTATAAATTTTACCTTCTCTGTTCTTTACTAAATACGAGCGCGGTGTTTCCTTTTCGTCTATGACTTGTGCTTCCTCCCATACTTTTGTATGTGGATTATGTATAAAAACATTTTCATTTGTTGTAAATTGCTCTGCTGTTTGTGCTGTCCTATCATAATACTTCTTTGATTTCTCTTGTATTTCTTTAAACTCTCTACGTACATTTTCTGGTACTTTGGGTTTAAGTATTTGTTTTGATATTGGCAGTTTTGTTCTTAATGTACGATTCATTAACAATTCAGCTGGTGTTAAATTAGTCCCTGATATAGGAGAATTCCTATACTCTAGCATAGCATAACTAAGATCTCCACCACTCTCTTCTGTTTTCTTAATTATATTTTTCGCTATGCCCACTGCCTTCTCTGCCAACCCGTTAGCTTTTGGATAATTGGGACTGACTGTTCTGACTTCAAAGCCCCACTCATTTGCAAATTCATTTAAAACATATGAATTAAATGGCATATTATCAGAGATTACTACTTTAGGAACACCATACGTTGTGAACATTGCCTTAAATACTTTTGTTACTTCGTTTGCTGTTTTTCCTTTCATTGGTGTTATTTCCAGCCATTTGGAATAGTAGTCCATTGCCACTAAGTAGCTAGCTCCTTTCCACTCCATAATATCCACTCCTATTTCCTCCCAAGGAAGCTCTGGATATTCGTGAACTAATAACGGCTCTTTTGGCTTAGCTCTGGCGTACTTTTGACAAACCCAGCAATTTGTAACCCATCTCTCTATATCTAATGACATTCCTGACCAATACATAATTTTTCTACCCCTTTTCTTGGTTTTCTCTATGCCAATATGCGGTTCATGCATTAATTTCAACATTTCGTGTCTCAATCCTATCGGTACTATAACTCTGTCATTATAGAACAATATTCCATTATTAATTGTTATTTCATTTCTTAGCATCCAATATTTTTTTAATCCCCTTTCTACCTTTTCTTTACGTGTAGGCCAACCATTTAAACTAAATTGTTTACCTTTTCGTAATTCTTCATCCTTTTCCACTTCCATTGCAAACTGTTTTTTCCTATCTTCACTCATTGATAGCTCAGACAAACTATGTACATCATTTAAAATCATTGAATTACCACTATATTTTAAACAATTGCGCGACAAGTGATCAGCAACAAGGATTTCTTTACCTGGTATGTATTCTAAGTTTATACTATATTTAACAAGTTTTAACTTTAGTCTTTGCAGTCTTGCTGTCACTTTACACAAATCCTTATTTATTATGCTAACAAGTGGTTTGTGATCTGTCTGTACTGTTATTTCTCTACCGTAAATGAATTCATGAAATTTCTCAACAGCAAAACAAATCGCAAGCATCTCTTTCTCAATTTGGGCATAATTAACCTCTGTTTTAGTTAATGTTCTAGATGCGTATGCTACGGGTCGTTTGTTCTGCTTTAAACAAGCCCCTAATCCAAATTGAGACGCATCACATTGAATAACAATGGGATCTTTATCATCAAAATATTTTAATGTAGGCAAACTGCTAAGTTTTCCTTTTAGTTTCTCAAATGCTTTACTTTGATCTGGTCCCCATATCCACTCTACTTCATTCTTAATTAAATCTCTTAACGGTGCTGTCAAATCTGTAAGATTTGGTATAAATTTCATTAAATAATTTATCATGCCTAGAAAAGTTAACAATTCTTTTTTGTTACTCGGCGTTTGCATTTCAACTATCGCTTTAATTCTTTCAAAGTCAGGCTTAACACCTTCCTTATTAAATACTAAACCTAAAAACTTTACTTGTTTTAATCTATACTGTACTTTATTAATATTGAATTTAACATTAAATTTCTTAGCTCTTTCAATAACTTTATATATTAATAAAACTTATTACGTTTTAGTAATAACTTTATTATAGTAGGTTTTATATAGTAGTTACAACAGCTCTATTACGTTACGTGTTACTTACTAACTTCACTGACTCTAGGTACCAGTAGTACCAACTTATATTACACAGGGAATGAGGCAAAGTAACATTTTTCTGGGAACCTATAACCAGAAGAGGTTTACTGAATGCATCAATCTGAGTAAGAACAATGTTCGCATATTATAGGAATACTTTCAGGCCATTGTAAACTGTAAGGACACTTGAGTAAGCTTGGATTCGAAAAGGAATCTGTATGTAGATTTTGTGGGGAACAGGATGAAATACCCATCCATCTCCTCTCAAATTGCGTAGCACTGTGCAACTCAAGGGCGTTGCACCTGGGAGCATGTGAAATGGAAGAAGGAGACTTACCTAGCCTGAGGTCCTCTGATATCCTACACTTTCTGAAAAGAATAAGATTGGAAGGCCAGCTGTAAATCAGCAAGAATAGGGGCCACAATAGATCTTTTAGATCGCAGGGTAACATCGCCGTTCCATATATATACCTACCTACATACATACCCAGCACCCATCAATGTTGAAAAAAAATAGCTTCCGATGTGAACACAGTGTAATTAACAACCCTCAACTGCAGCCCCAACATAAGTACCTTTCTAATATTCATTTATATATATGTAATTAGGTATCGTCATATCCTGAAGTAATCTTGTGTGAAAAGAAGGTGTCGTCGGCATAAGATAATGATTAACTAAATAAAACTACAGTCTACTGAATAGCTACGTTCCGATTATTGCACATAATCTTTATCAAGCTATAGTCGATGTAAACTAAACATTAAATATAAATAAAATTGTACAATAATACATTACTATTTTAAACATTCTAGTGACTTTATTTCAAATTTAAGAAATGTACCAAATGCAAGTATTGAATGGAGTATATATTCTAGTCTAAGCGATAACATGTTATACCTTTTACACTTTACTTTATATTTAACCACTTTCAATTTACTCAAGATAGCCTGTCGATGGAGTCACATTCAGACAGCAGTATTTAATAATAAAAATTAACACAAGTGCAAAATTTTAAGTAGAAATCGTGTCATCATAATTATGTATTGACATACTTGTATTTATTATATATTTGTGCTACATATTATCCCTGGACTCAAATGAAGTACCCACACAAGACCCACATAATATTAATAAGTATATGTGAATATGTTACCTTCTTTTATTTTTTGCACGTAGATGAATTTCCTGGTTCATTTAATAGTGTGAATATTTTATTCCACTTTCTACTGATGTAATTATATTTTAAATATTCTAATATAACAAATAATTTTACATTGAGATGTATAGTAATTTTCTATCAGCTGAAAATATATTTCACATTACTACTATAATTTGTGTTCTAGATCGTTTATAAATATCACATTATACAAATAGTAAATACAAAATATCAAGATATATGAAATGAATAAATTCACCTATCTGATGGCATAAAACAAAGCAACCTCCGTGTAACTATATTGTTGCTAATAATTAACATATATCTTACTTAATATTTTGTCTTTTTTTTTTTTTTTGGCCTGCGGGATCAAAGCCCATACGCCACCGGTTGCAAATAAAGAAACAAAAGTAATTAATGAGATATCATGCGTGCTGTATGTATTTACTTGTATTATGATGGTCCGAATGGGGCACTTTTAGGATACAACAGGGACACCCACTTCACAGTCTGGGGCCTATCAGACTGACTAACGAAAGTACACAACACAGAGTTCGGCCAACGGAAAGAAGGATTTACAAACAAAGTATTAATTTAGGAAGGGATGTTCCATTCGGGCAAATTAAATTAGTATTTTCGCTCTTTTAATAAGGTCTATTATTTTGTCATCGATTTTTTGGTTATTCCAGTACAGTAATGATATTATACTAGTTGGTAATGGCACTCCTAAAGAGATAAGTAGATTGTATAGCTGTTGTTGTAAATATGTGTGGTTCTTGCACGATAATATAAGATGATTTAAATTTGCCTCATCATGACCACAAGGGCAAGAAGGAGAATTGATTATATTTAGTTTATGCAGATGGGATGGGAATCTGCCGTGTCCAAATTTTAATCTACTTATGGTGGTACGATAAGATCTAGACAGAGTACTATTAAGATACCATGAGTTGGTATTTGTTGATTTGTGGATAAAGGCATATTGTCATATGAGATGCACACAGCTCTCTCCAGTATTCGTTCCAGTCATCCTCAATATACTTCTTTTGTTTTTTGAATTAAATCCATTCGAGTAAAAAACAGGCTCATATGGTTGCCCATCCACACAGCTCTCCCTTGCTAGTCGGTCAGCTTTATCATGTTCTTGGATGCCGCTATGTCCTTTGATCCAGTATATTTGTAAACAAAACTCTTTCGATCTTAGCTCTCTAATAATTTTAATAATATCTAAAATAACTGGATGCATACTGAAGGGATGTTTTCGTTGCTGTATGGCTTTTAGGACACCCATAGAGTCTGACATGATAGCCAGGTGTTTGTAGTTAGTAGTCACACACCGTACTTTAAGCTTCAAAAATCGCCCAAGCTTCGGCCGCAAAAATACTGGTTTCAGGGTCTAACATGAACTTTCTATAGATATTCGCTCGATCAGCATAAAACGCACAGCCACATTCATTTACCTTCTTTGAGTTAGAAACCAATTTGTTCCCTGAACATTTTAGTTTAAAATCATATTAAAAGAAATAAACAAATGACATAATAAGTTGCACGTGATTGCACTGTCAAATTCTGTAACTTTTTAATCTACATGAATATTGATGTATATAAGTAATGGTGGGATTCTATGCATATCTGTAGTATCTATAAGATTGTCTGTAAGACTGCCAGCATGTATCATGAATGCTTACAGACTTGCAGATAGCCTTACAGGAGCTATAGATTTGCACAGAATCTCACTATTAGTTCCGTACAGAAATCTACACAGAACAACTATTTTTGTAAATCTATTCAAGTCATTTTAAAGATTTTCTGGACGTTACAAATTTATAAATCTGCTATTTTCTCAAAATTTCACAATTAAAAGCTATTGTATATATATGTATATATGGCGAGGGTGATGTTACACTGCGACCTAAAATATCATTGTGTCTCCTATTCTTGCTGTTTTACAGCTGGCCTTTTAATCCTATTGCTTTCAGAAAGTATAGGATATCAGAAGACCCCAGGTTAGGTAAGTCTCTCTCTTCGATTTCACATGCTCCCAGGTGCAACACTCTTGATTTGCACAGTGCTACGCAATTTGCGAGGGCCGTTTTGGTCCTCCCTTTGTTCCTTCCTTGTGAGGTATTCTACTTTGAAAGTAGAAGGCTTCCTATGGAGGTCCTGCTCCAGTTCCTGCTTATTAGCGGTGTCGTCCGGCTTAAGTGGGTTAAATATATCTCCTTCCTCCATGGTTGATCCCACGAGTAGCCAGGGAAGAAAAGATCCTCCTTCACAGAGCCCCGCATGCAGAGGTAAATCTGAATACAATGGGTTGCGCTAGGGTGCCCCAAAGTTGGACTAGTAGACTGGTCTTCTATCCAGTCACGCATCCCATCAGCCTAGTCCGCCACCTTAGAATTTAAGTTTTTGTTGAAGTTGCCTCCTCTCAATGCGTGCAGTTAAGCCAAGAGCCTCCATCCCTTTCGGGACCTGGTTTAACCCTAAACCTACCAAGGTGTGCTTTTGAGGCACAATTGATTTTGAAATTGCTGGAACTTTGTAAGTTAACTGCCCACAGACTGGAGGATTTTTGTATTCTCAAAATAAACTATTTAACACAGAATGAAATAAAAATTTTTTAAAAATATTTTTCCTATTTTACTAAAAAAATTAAACATAATTTACCGACACGTCCTACCAAGGTGTGTCTTTGAGGCACATACTGTTATTATACTATAAAATGCATTGCTACGTTATTTAAAACTAGGTATGTGGGTAAATCCCCCGTAATAAGATATGCTTTATATTTCGGGACTTTCCCCTTGTATGTAAGAACTTCCAGTTGCATATGAAGGGGAATTCCCTAAATGCGTTTTGCTAAAACAGTCAGCTTACAAACTGCATTGCTATCAGTGTATTTGTGACTTTCCTAACGAACGCATTGGCCGTTTTAGGTGTCTATTGGTTAATTTTATTTCTTACCTAGTGGAGAGTATAGTATAGACCAGTAAGCAAAATAAAGTTTTATTGACCCCAGTAAAAACAGATTTGTTGTTTTATGCTTATTTGGTTTTGAAATTTATGCAGAAAGTAGGACCGATTGGTTGACTGACCGACGCCGGCCACTAACTGAAAAGGAGTTGCTCGATGCATTGTACGAAAGTGATGAGGATTTGGGAAGAATGTAAATGATGGTGAAGATGAAGAAGAGCCAAATGACGAAACCTCTTCTAGTGAAGCGGATTATCAAGAAACTGGCGATGAAGAAAGCGATGAACAAGAAGGAAGTGACGATAGTGATACTAATGATGAACCGCCCGGCATTCGCCAAACTTTTATTGAAAAAGATGGTACCGAGTGGAATGCCACGCCGATGCCAAGGAAAAACACGTGCACACAATATAATTACAACAGCTTTGAACAAAGTGAAACTTCCACCTGTAGTGCATGTTGATACTCCTGTGACCCATTCAATTTGTTTTTTGATGATACGGTTATTGGTATTGTGTTACTTCACTAATAAAGAGGCTGTTCGTATTCTTGGCGATTTGTGGAAACCAGTTGACGACGTTGAAATCCGTGCTTTTTGGGCCTTTTGATTACTGCTGGAAGAAATAAACAAGGAATGGTGACTATAATGAGCTATGGAATCCTTTATATGGAAATCCTGTTTATCGAGTGTGTATGTCACGAAATAGATTTGCTCAATTACTAAGATTTATTCGTTTTGACGATAAAGCGACCAGAACCCTCCGAAGGCAAAAAGACAAGTTGGCACTAATTAGAGACCTGTGGGACCGTTTAATACAAACTTGCTGAAATATTATCTTCCTGGCAGTAATCTAACATCGATGAACAACCGGTGCCTTTTAGAGGTCGTGTATCTTTCGACAGTACCTGCCAAGTAAGCCAGATAAGTACGGTATGAAATTTGGTGGATATGCGATAGTGGAACTAGTTATCCGTTACGTGGTATACCGTACTTAGGAAAAGAAGGTCTCAACAGAGCAGAAAACTTAGCGCAAAAGGTGGTTGAAGACCTTTGTGAACCTTTTCTGAGAACTAAAAGGAATATTACGTTCGACAACTCTTCACCAGCTACGAGCTTGCATCCAGTTGCTTACCAAAGGCCTAATTGTGTAGGAACGCTCAGAAAAAATAAGCGCTGCATACCCCAAATTTTTTTACCTCACAGGCGACGGAATATTGAAAGCAACTTGTTTGGTTTTCAGAAGACAATGACTTTGTATCTTATGTCCTAAGAAAAATTCGCTGTGTCATATTATTATCTACAATGCACAACGACTCCACCAAAAATAAAAATAAATCTGAAATCAATAAGTACTACAATTCCACGAAAGGAGGGGCGCATACACTTGATCAGATGGTACATACATATTCAGTGAAACGCAAAACTAATAGGGTGCCTTGGTCTATTTTTTCAATATAATTGATGTGTGTGGAGTAGCTTCATTTGTCATTTGGAGAAATATCCATCCTGACTGGCATATTCCAAAAAACGAAGACTTCGCAAAAATTTCTTACGAGAAATTACAACAGAATTAGTACTGGGGCAAATTAGACGTCGTAGTTGAGTGGCTTGCATTAAAGTCATACTTCATTGATACAAACTACGTTGAATCAAGTACCAACCACAGGGGAGTCTTCGGCTCGAGAAGTAAGAAACGAAAACGGTGCTATATTTGCCCATCATAGAAAAGCAGAATGTCAACACAGTTATGTGATAAGTGTAAGCAAAACGGTTTGTGGTGAATATTCAGAGAAAATACTCACGTGCACAAATGCAAACTACCATAAATAACTTTCAAATATTTTACTATCTTGTACTATTTTTAAATTATATCTTCTGACACACAATATTCTTTCTATATGTTTTAATCTTACTGTTTATACCTATACATGAAATAAATAATGCATATTTTGCTATTATTTACATCAACAATGTGTACAAATAGATGTGGCCTGTGAAGGCACACCTTGGTAGGGACACGTTACGATTAAAACGTTTAGACTAGGTTAACAGTTGGGCTGTCGTAGGCCGGAAAGCAAACAACTGGCATCGTTGAAGAACCCTGTGCGACCCCTTAACCACGACGCGACAGCTTGGGTGAAGGGGGAGTGGTCCACGGCAACGAGCTTCATTCAGCTTGCTCCGGTTTTAAGCAGAGAGAGCGAACTTATCTCTGACGTTTGCAAATGCTGCAATCTCAACTTTTCTACATTTATAAGGATTTATGAAATTGTATAAGCTACCAAACTGTATAGAATAGCCATATCAATTACAGATGTTTGTAATTCTTACAGAACGTTTTATATACCCCGTAGATTTGCACAAAATCGCAGCATGTTATCAGGTTTAGAACGGTTTCATATTGCATTTGAGTAGTTCATCTAAGAAAAGATTTGAGTGTTATTTGTTAACAAATTAATTTAAGTATGGCGCCACTTTTTTAGTGAAACGCGATTAATACCTGAACTTGAATGACAGAGACACTTCTTTGTGTGAAATTGATGGCAGTGAAAAGCAATCAAGTACATTATTTTACCATTTTAACGTAACTAATGTACTTTTTTATCTTTCCTCATGTTTAAAAATATCAATTAAAAATTGTAAAATAAAAATTACATACAGATTTTGCTGGAGAACTAATCGCTAACGAAACGTGGCGTTGAAAAATACATAACGAAACATAAGAAGAAAGATATCTATAGTTTTCCTATGCACTCCTGTCCTAGAGTGCAAACTCAAGAATTATACGGAAGATTCATTAAAGGTCAAAATGAAAAAATACCAAAAATTTGTCTTGGAGGTACTGATAATGGCATTGTTATTTAATTTTCCTTCAAAAATGGCCCTCAGGCAAACTTAGATCAAGGTTGCGTATACTTAGGATGTCTATATTTTAACCCAGCACCTTTAGACTGAGAAATAATCTTATCAATGAAAATAGACGTATAGTAATTTAGTAAAGTCAAGTTATTTTTCAATAACGCACTAAATATGCGTTTCTTGCCTATTGGAAAAGTTGTATGTATAGTCAGAAAGGCTTTTGAGTTATGCATTATTAAATTTTATAAAACTGTTGTGCAGAAGATTTTCTTATAAAGAAATGATTCCATCAGTATTTGTGAATGTTCATATTGTTTATCTAATCATAAATAAGAAGTAAATAAATATTTTCTACTTACCCAATTTATCCGAAAATACCTTTCTAATTTCCCCACAATCTGTTAAAATTACAGTCGTCCAAACGATCACTGGAAAATATTTTCTTATATCACACAGAATATTTAAGTAAAATAGAAATTGTAAGACATTATTTTAAATGCTCTGTATATCCTTAAAAAAACTTTCGAAATCGCAATTTTTGGTAAAACAAAAATACACAGCTAACAATCCGCTCACTTGGGTTTTAGGGTTTCATGGCAGAGCGTCAGAATTGTAGCTTCTAAAGCTGAATCAGCAGAAATACAGTTTGTACCGCTTCTTACATGTGCAAAAGTAAGTACCTACATTTATTTTTCTAAACTGTCACATTGTTTTTTTTCCTCTTTATTTTGTCAAAATTTATAGTTTTCTTTTGATTGCTTTTTTTTTTTATTATTTGCCATTTAAAAAAAAATAATTCAACGCAAGCTCGTTTCATATGCGTTTGAACCCAAAAATTTAGAACTTAAAGCATTTACGACATATTTTGTGATTTGTTTAAAATGTTATATTTTTTAATTAAAAATTCTTATCGACCCGATTTTTTTTTTTTTAAATTACATTATGTATTTTACTAGTATCCACCTTGATTGCCTTGCAATGGGTCTTTAAAACGTAGGTGGTTGATTTTTTTTTAATTTTGTTATAATTATTTTTTCAAGAACAGTTTCTTTTATCTAAGTATCTACGTTTTAATGTTTTACCTATGTACAGGTGTCCCATTCTCGACACTTTTATCGGGTATCTCCGTAATTGTTAGTGCTATCAAAGGAGTAATATAGGGGTTATGTGTTCTTTTTGGATCAAATTTAAAATGATAAAATGAAAATTTGAAAATTTTCGCTCGCTTAAGACATACGGAGAAAAATCAAAAAATATAAATTTCAAAATTACCCTATGTATTCTTAGTCAAAAGAGATACAGAAAAATATTTTATACAAAAGTTTCTTTATAATGATTGTTGAATAATCTGCCGTCTTCAGAATAAGTACACGGGGTCAAGTAAAAAAGTTATCGGGCCTGACCTATTTTTTTTAATGCAACATTCTGTATATTTTAATCTAGAAAGATAGCATTTTAAGTTCTCTTTTCAAAAATATAATACACCATGGATGATATTGGTTTCCTAGGCGATTTATTTAAACTTTATTACTTTAAACCGCAGTAGGTTATGAAACAAAAGCTAATATCATAAAAAACAATGTTGACATTCTAGTTGTTATTTGTTGTATTTGTAGAATAAAACGAGGTACGCAGTACGCAGTTTGTTGGCACAATTGTTTTATTGATAAAAAGGTGAAAGCGAAATTATTAACTTATACACGACAATACAAAACGGTTACACTCTAGAAGCTTACATTACCATACTGAATATAGGTACATAGAAAAGGCGGCAAAATACAAATTGTATGATATCTACAACCCCCCCCCCCCTCAATTTGAAGTTTAGACAGTTCATTCATTACACATTCCCATGTCACTTCTTAATTTTTCAAATTGTGATGCTGGCAAAGGTTTCGTAAGGCAATCGGCCGTCTGTTCTTTTGTACACTTATATTGCACTTTAATTTCTTCTGCAAGAACTAGATTTCTGACGAAGTTATATTTCACGTCTATGTGCTTCAATCGTTGGTGTTCAAACTACTGTAATAGATGAATGCAAGACTGATTGTCCTCATAGATAGTCACAGCTCCTGTTTCAATGTTAAATTCCTTCAATAAGCTTTTCAGCCATATGAATTCAGTGGCAGCCATAGCTAGAGCAACATACTCGGCTTCTGTGGATGATAGAGCAATCGAAGTTTGCTTCTTTGTCTGCCAACATATTGTTGATCCATAAACTTTAAATAAGTACCCAGTGGTAGATTTTCTACTTGTGTCACTTGCCCAATCAGAATCTGCATATCCGATGAGAATGTCATCTTTGGTCTTGCCATAAAACAAACAAGATTCATGGTTCCACATAAATAACGTAGGATCTCTTCAATCCTTCCAGTGCGATTCAGTAGGCATATTTTGAAAACGGCTATAATAATTAACTGCAGCACAAATATTGGTCTACTGTTCAGCATTAGATAACTTAAACAACCTACTAGCTCCCTGTAAGGCTTTTCTTGTGACACTATGTCTTCATCTTCTTTGCTCTGAGTAAGATTCTTTTCAAAAGGTGTTCGTATAGGGTTACAATTTTCCATCCCAAAACGTTTCAATAAATTTTTAATGTAAACTCTCTGAGATAAAAATATACCATCAAGTCTTATATCGATTTTTACTCCAAGAAAGCTTTTTAGTTTCCCCATATCTGTCATGTTAAATTCTAAACTTAGTTTATTTTTAATCGAATTCAATTCTTTTGTATCATTTCCAGTCAAAATTATGTCGTCAACGTACAGTAACAAATAAAGTTAAAATTCTTGGGTATGTTTCAAGTATAGACACATATCATACTCTGATCTTGTAAAACCCAATTTTGTAACAAATGTGTGAAATCGATTGTTCCATGCTCTAGGCGCTTGTTTTAAACCATACAATGCCTTATTTAGGCGACAAACAAGCTTTTTATCTGAGGTTTCGAAACCTTCAGGCTGTACCATATATATCTCTTCACTGATAGTTCCATGTAAAAATGCATTCTTCACATCAAGTTGTATTGCCAATAATTCCTTTTTATTGATTATTGATAGTAATACTCTTACAGTCGTTAACCTGGCTACTGGTGCATATGTTTCTGTGTAGTCAAATCCCTTTCGCTGGAAACAACCCTTGATCACTAATCTGGCTTTGTGTCTATCAATGTTTCCTTCTTCATCTCGTTTTATTTTAAAAACCCATTTACTATCTAGTATTTTTACATTTTCTGGTTTACTTATCAATGTCCAAGTTTCATTCCTTTCTAGTGCTTTGATTTCCTCTTCAACAGCCCTCTTTTCCAATGGTTATAATCTGGTCTGGACTTTGCGTTTTCTAGATTCTCAGGTACATCTTCTACAAAGGCTTCTGCAGATAGTGCCTCATGGTCCACTTCATAATCTTCAAGATGGGTTGGCAGTTTCTTTTCTCTAGTGCTCCTTCTTAATGTTGGTGTAGGATCATTTTCTTCTTCCTCTTTGCTGGAGTCACAAATTTGTTCATTGTCCTCGTCCGCACATCCTTCTTTTTCTTGAACCACTTCTTCGGATTCTTCCTTTTCTTCATTCTCACTGCTGCTGTTGCTTCTCACACTTAATAATCGTGATCTGTTTTCCAGAAACTCTGTTTCCTTGAACACAACATCCCTTGCGATAATGATCTTCTCTTCCTCAATATCCCACAATCTGTACCCATGTACAGCATATCCAACCATTATGCATTTCCTTGACTTGGGATCTAATTTTGATCTCAATACATTTGGGATATGTGCGTAAGCTAAGCATCCAAACACTCTCAAGTTTGATAAATCAATCTTCTTATTGAACCATAGTTCTGCCGGAGTTTTGTTCGAATTTAAGCTCGTGGGACTACGATTACACAAATAAGTTGCAGTTTGTACCGCTTCTCCCCAAAAGATTTTATCTAACTTCGCATTTAGTATCATACATCTGGCCTTTTTTAAGGCAGTTCTATTATATCTTTCGGCTACTCCGTTTAGTTGTGGCGTGTACGGCACTGTATATTCAATTTTAATACCTTTGTTTTTACAAAAATCGATGAATTTTCTACTTGTGTATTCGCCGCCATTATCACACTTCAATCTTGATATTCTTTGATTAAACTTGGCTGTAACTAATGCCTCATACTCTTGAAAACACTGTACAGCTTCACTTTTATGAGTGAGCAGATACACCATGGCAAAATGTGTATAATCATCAATTATACTCAAAAAATATCGTTTTCCATCCCAAGTTGTTGGAGTTATCGAACCACAGATGTCACTATGCACAAGTTCTAATGGTCTCATAGTACTTTTCCCTTTATTTTTGCCAAATGGTAATTGATGCTGTTTTCCCATAATGCATACTTCAACATTTTTGATTAAAACTTTTACGTACATTTGTTACTGTAATATCTATACCTTCAATCATACTGTTTTCTAACAATCTTAGAGTATTTTCTTTGCAAGGATGTCCTAATCTAGAATGCCACAAATTTGTTATGTTATTTGCTAAATTTGCTTCTGCCTGATTTAGTATACTGCTAATTTTAAATGTTAGTTGATACAGCTTTCCATCTCTACTTCCTTCTGCTAGTAAACTATTTTTGTAATAAATCCTAACCTTTTTATTGAAAAATGTAACTTTCATGCCTTTTTCTTCTACTTTACGGACAGAGAATAGGTTGTGTAGCAAATTTGGCACATACAATACATTTTCGATAGGTATTTTAATATTCTTACCATTCACAGCTGATATAACCTCTATATCTCCTACATAATTAGCTTCTAACATTTGTCCTTGTTTAGCCACAGCAATTTTTACTGGTTTATCCAATTTTCTTAAAGATGCAAAGAATTGTTTATCATTTACCATATGGTCAGTAGCTCCAGAATCTAAGAACCAACTAGAATCACTGTATTCTTCATCGTCACAAACCATGAATGCTACTTTCTCCTCTTCGATAGTTAAATTTGCTTTCTTTTCATCGTTTTCACGCCCTTTGTTAGCACTTGATTGTTCTTGCCGCTTAGGTGTACGAAATTTACAGTCAGCCTTCCGATGGCCTACTTTTCCACACGAAAAACACTTATATTTAAACTTGGAATTACTTGTGAATGCAGTAGTTGTCACCTTGTTGCTCACCTTGTCACTATTTCCACTCTTCTTCAGATCGTGATCCAACAGCTTACTTTTTACAAAGCTTAATGTTATGCTATCATCCGCAATAGTATCTAATGCTGTCACTATAGCATCAAAACTCTTCGGTAATGTCAACAGCAAATGACATACCACATCCGCTTCCTCAAGTTTCGCACCACAATTTTTCAGTTCTCGAATTAACTTGTCAAATTCCAGAAAATGTTTTGCAAGCTGTCACTATCATTATATTTCATACTGAGTAATTTCCTCCTTAAATACAGCTGATTCTTTATACCCTTCCTCTCAAAAATTTTGTTTAGAGTTTTTAAATATTCACATGACGTTTTACAGTCTTTTATATACTCTAGGTGGGTATCCGCAATCGTCTGTACAATTAACGATTTACATTTCAAATCGCGTTTCTTGTTCTCGGCGCTCTTTTCAAGGTCAGCTGTTTCCATTTTAATGCATTCCAGTAAATCTCTTGCTTCGAGGTATGTTTCCACCCGAAACTTCCAATTCCCGTAATTGTTCCCATCGAACAACGGTATCTTGTATTTGTCGTCCTCCATCTTACTTTTTTTTTTTATGCACAATAAAACTTTTACCCGTCAACTAACTCCTGGTGCTCTGGGCCCATAACCTGTTGTATTTGTAGAATAAAACGAGGTACGCAGTACGCAGTTTGTTGGCACAATTGTTTTATTGATAAAAAGATGAAAGCGAAATTATTAACTTATACACGACAATACAAAACGGTTACACTCTAGAAGCTTACATTACCATACTGAATATAGGTACATAGAAAAGGCGGCAAAATACAAATTGTATGATATCTACAACATTATTAACATTAAACGTCAATTTCGTTTTTAAATATTTGTTTGTGAAAATCACTTATCAACATTTGATATGATATCAGTTTATATTGCAAGTGGAAAAAACGGAGAAATTGCGCAAAATTTATATTTTGGTAGCTATCCGGAAAGAGGGCAACCATTTAAAGATATATTCCGGCGACTTAAACATAATTTAAAAACATACGGCTCTTTTACGAAGCCGACATCAAAAACTTATAATAAAGAAAACAAGGAAAATGTAGAAATAAGCATGTTAGGAATTGCCGAGGCCCATAATCAGGTGAGAATGATATATTCTGTGATAGCTTTGAATAGTAGTAATTCAACTTTCACTTTCTTGTGGTCTTAAGCACACACCCTAACTCTATTCCCTAAAATCACTTTGAAATTTTAGGAACAATATATTGTGTAATTTCTTTCCGGCTATAATGTCACCATTATACCGGGTGTCCAACCTAAGATGCAACGGTCCCTAGCGATTTATTATTGTCTTTTTGCACCGGAAGTAAATACTAACTTTGTTATTGTAAATGGAACACCACCCTGTATATTATTGCCCGTTTTGATTCCTTGTTAAATTTAAATAACAATACGATAGGCATACATTGGGGCTAAGTTGTACCGTTTCCGAATTACATGACGTTTTTTGAAAAAAAAATGACATTTGAAGTGTCTTCGGTGTTTGGAAATATCTTAGGAAATACGAAAGTTAGAAAGATGCGGTTTTCAGTTTTCGCTTAACCATATGGCCGGGCAAATATGGCCGTTTTGGGCATAATCGAAATCACTTTTGTGTGTGTAGAGTATGATTCGAGGCAACATTTTTTCAAAAAGACAATAATAAATTGGCTAGGAACCGTTGCATCTTAGGCTGGACACCCGGTATAGTTTTGCTTCTAGGGTATTTGCTTTTTTCTCATAGCCCACTGTGGTTTA
This sequence comes from Protaetia brevitarsis, assembly GCA_004143645.1. Taxonomy (NCBI): domain Eukaryota; kingdom Metazoa; phylum Arthropoda; class Insecta; order Coleoptera; family Scarabaeidae; genus Protaetia; species Protaetia brevitarsis. Next base: position 155,138 of record RXPK01000374.1, read on the forward strand.
AAATGATAAAGTTTAAAGAAATCCATAGGAAACCAATATCATCCATGGTGTGTTAAATTTTTGAAAAGGGAATTTAAAATGCTATCTTTTTACATTAAAATATACAGAATGTTGCATTAAAAAAAAAATAGGTTAACTCCGATAACTTTTTTACTTGACCCCGTATACTTATTCTTAAAAAGGCAATTATTCAATAATCATTATAAAGAAACTCATGTATAAAATATTTTTCTGTATTTGATGATGTTTTTTTTTCGTAGCCGTTATGTATGGTTATTCCTTTTTTTTTTTTCTTCGTGAGGGTAGCGGCTTAATTATAATGATGCTTTAACAAGTTAAACAACTCATTTTTTACGTTCGACATCTTATTTTTTCTGTCTTCATCAGAAATTATATTTTCTAATTTAACTTGTTTATTTATTTATTTTTTTTTTAAATATATCTAAAATTTAATAATAAAATTCAATATTATAAACAAATGTGGCTTTTTTTATACTACTTCTAGGGGCATTCACAACCATTTAACAACAATTTTATAATACATTTCTAACCACTTTACAAATGTTAACAAACTATTTTAAAATCAAACTGTTCAAGCAATTACTTTTAAGCATACGCGAAAGACTAGCTCAGCGTTGGCGGTTTTTTTTTTAAATTTGTAAACTAAAAATTGTTGCTTATCTCTTTAATGCATATATTAATGGCGAAAAGTATGTTTAAATGATTGGAGCATAAATTTTTGACAAACCTTCTACCCCGTTTAATCGTTTACTGCGTTTTATGTTTTGTTTATTTGGATCATTTCTAAAATGCCATCGCGTTATAATTTTTTTTATTTAAATACTTGTATTATTGAATTGAATGTATACCTAAGTGATTAACTTATATGTTTTTTAAAGCAGTAGATTTTTTTGATATTTATACCTTTAATTCTATTATGAAGTTGTTGTGATGTTTGTCCTATGTCACACCATTGCAATTGTTACAGGGGATTTGTAAAACTACGTGACTTTGGTTTGTAATGAAATACAATCCTTTAATTTAGAGAAACCGAAATTTCAAATTATTGTTTTATGTGCAAGTTTTATATATGTGGGAAATATTTTATTAAGTTTTTCGGACAATTGAGGAACGTTATGGATGCTAAGATATTTAAAGGTACATTGGATTTGTGTTTTTTTGTTATTGACATGCTGTGGTGTTAAATATTGATTATTTTTTTTTAATTGTTTTTGAATTAGCGTAAGGGATAGTTATTCTTTTGTAATTGATTTTTACTGTGTTTAAAATTTCTTTTCTATATTTTGGACTGGTTAATAATGCTCTATTGATTAAGACAGACATGACATTTTTTTTATAACTAAAGTTGGCAGAGTGAAAATTCAAATAACGGCCAGAATGGTTGGTTTTGATATATTTTGTCAAAATTTTATTATTTTCTCGGCCTCAAAGTAAGATTTAAATAGTTTAACATTGATTTTTTCTATTTCAGGGTGAATTGTATTTCGGATGAAAATCGTTAAAGATTGATGAAATTTTGTGATTTTCTTCAGGAATTACACACAAACGTCGTCCACATACCTTTATAAAAAGTTGGTTTAAAATTCTAAATTGTTATTTACCGTCTCAGATCTCACAGTACTACATTGATATTGTTGGCTTGATATGGGTGAACCCATTGCGCAGCCCATATATGACATGTCAATAACACAAAAAACTACAAAATCCAAGTATCTTTTAAAATATCTTAGCCATCCCATACGTTCCTCAATTGTCCGAAAAAACTTAATAAAATACTTTACCCATAATATAAAACTTGCACATAAAAACCACAGATAATTTGAATTTGGTTTCTCTAAATTAAAGGATTGTATTCCATTTACAAAACCAAAGTCACGTTAGTTTACAAAATCCCCTGTAAACAATTGCAAATGGTGTGTACATAGGACAAACATCACAATAACTTCATAATAGAATTAAAGGTCATGAAATATCAGAATAATCTCACTGCTTTAAAAAAACATACAATTAACTTTGGTCCATACATTCAATTTCAAAATACAAGTATTTTAAATAAAGAAAAAAAATTATAAAGCGCGATGCATTTTAGAAATGATCCAAATAAACAAACATAAAAACGCAGTAAACGATAAAACGGTGGTAGAAGCGTTTTCAAAAATTTATGCTCCAATCATTTTAAACATACTTTTTACGCCGTTAATATATGCATGTAAAGAGATAAAACAACCAATTTAGTTTTAACAATTTAAAAAAACCGCCCATCGCTGAGCTAGCCTTTCGCCGTATGTTTAAAGCGTATTTCTTTGACAGTTTTGATTTTTAAAATAGTTTTGTTAACAGTTTTGTAAAAGTGGTTAGAAATGTAATTAATAAATATGTTTTTAAAATGTTTGTGAATGTCCCTAGAAGTAAGTACAAAAAAAAAACTCACAAAAAAAAAAAAATAAATCAAGTTAAATTATAAAATATACATTTCTGATGAAGACAAGAAAAATAAAGATTGTCGAAAACGTAAAAAAATGAGTTGTTAACTTTTAACGTCATCATGTATAAAGTTAGCCCGCTACCCTGGCACGAAGAAAAAAAAAAGGAATAACCAAATATTTTTCTGTATATCTTTTAACTAAGAATATATAGGTAATTTTGAAATTGACAATTTTTTTGATTTTCCATCGTATCTCTTAAGCCAGTGAAAATTTTCAAATTTTGATTTTACTATTTTCACTTTGATCCAAAAAGAGCACATGACACCTACATTACTCTTTTGATAGCACTAACAATAACGGAGATACCCTACAAAAGTGTCAAAAATGGGACACCTGTACATGTATTATTCCTGTTCTGTTACTAATATAAAAATAAATATTTTGTTAAAAATAAAGCTTTTTAGGTAAACTATGTTTTAAAGTATTCCTCATGCGACGAAAAAAATCGATGAAATATTTTGGACAAACTCTCAAAAGTTGGATCCCCTGTGGGTTCTTGAGGGTACTAGGATGGTCAATACTATGCAAAAAGAATCTACAAATAAGTATTATTTACTCATTTAAAATTTGGGAACAGTAGCTATATTTTAAATATAAAAAATACATCACAACGCAAAAATAACCTTGAAACGTCATTTTCAAAACATCAGGTTTTTTTTTTAAGTTGTATCACTCTTGATTCGAAGTAGTGAACACACCCACAAAACCATTACTAACTACTTCATGACTTTGTTACTGACTTGTTTGTGTCTTGTACTCTTCTTGGGTTTCAGGTCGATGGATTAAAACAGTTAAAACTTCATTTGAGTTATATTTTTTTTTCCTGCTACGATCGTTTCCTTATAAATGAGAACAACTTTTTCAAGCAATTAACTTTAAGAACTCTACAACGTAAGAGAAAGTATCAATACTTATTTAATAACATTTTGATTTTATATTTTATATTTAGTTATTTAGTACTTTCTTTTTTTTACTTTCATTTAACATATGAATTATAAAATCTACATTACAACATATGTTGCAGTAATAATAAAATCTTGAATCTATATTTATGAAAAAATACGAAAATTACTTAATTAATAATGACAACTCAAATAAATAACATTTTACTAAAATTTATAAAATCTGTCTCTTAGATGTAATATCGCATCTACGTGTATTTGTAACATTTGTAGTTTTTTCCTTGGCTTTGTTTTGTTTTTACTTCACTTTCACCTGTGTGCTAGTAATTTGCAAATCACTTCTCTATAGTATTTCTAACAAACACAGTAACACAACAAAAATAACGAAATTTAAACTATGTTATTTTGGAAAATATCAAGAATAGCCCGTCCGCTTGAAGATCGTAATGTTGAGCTGTATGAGTGTAGAATGAGAGGTTGTCCGTACATTAAATTTCAAATTTGAGCAATCTATACACATTTCTAAGATAGTTGTAAATGTTAATGACGTAATGGCCTGTATAAGATTTTCTATTCATTGCTGATTTTTAACGTTCAACCTTACAATTATTCAAAATTATTATTTATACAAACAATGATCGTGACCTACAAATCATATGATGGTATCGAATGCATATAAATAACTTGTCTCACCTGTTACAGCGTAAATGTTAGTGTACACATTCATGGCAACAACACAAAAACTTTAAACTCCACTACGAAATCTAATGAATTACACAATAAAAATGCAAATGTAGACGTAAACAGAAGAACTGCTTATAACTTAGTGCGCCAGGACGTCAGTGTCAAACCGCAAAAACATCTTCAGGATATAAACCGGTCGAATGAATGATAAAAACCACAAGAAATTTATCACAACTAGCTCTAAAGTTGTAACAGTGCGGATAGGTTTAACGAATGAATGTTTTTTTTTACTTTACTCTATTTTTAACATATCAAAATACCATTAATTGTTGTTTTTATGGTTTTTACAGTTAAGGTCTATTCACACTATCGATCAACGAACATGCAAGTCACGGTCCAGTCAATTTTCAATGAATTCACAATGGCGAACTACCGGCAATCAGTTTGGTGTTTGCAATTGTATAAAAATGCTCTCCACTTCAGCTTTAATCAAAATTGCGCTGTAACGTTTCACGTTAATATAAAATAAATTGCTTAGTTTCGTAAATCACATTTAGAAATAATTGGTAATTTCAATGTAATTCTTATCAATTTATTTTATTCACGGGCACATTCTGTAATTAATCTCTTGTATCTAGTCTTGGAACATGTTTATTTACATCATATTTTCTGAACATACTTGTTTCTAATGTCAATGCTATTTTTTTGCTTTCATTGTATGGTATATACCCACTTGGCAAGCAATGTTGCAGATATCGCAGTAATATTACATTATTTACTAGACAGCGATGTTAAACAAAGACATGACACTGAAATTTTGCAGCAACATTAATAAATAGATATAATATTGCAGGCCATTACAGTAACATTTCAATTAATCAGGAAAAATATTTCAAAAAATGTGCAAAAACAAAGACTTTGTTGTCAGACAATGTTGAGCAATATTTATTGTAACATTGCCATATTTACAAGTGAATCATTACAAGGAATGTTACAACATTTGCGCTGTAACATTAACATATTTACATTTTATAAAGTGTAAGATAGGTACACTAGCGACACTTCTAATTGTACGACCACAGGTAAAATAGAGCCATATGTTTAGCGTGGATAGTAGACGGATTATGCAGTAACTGGCCGCTTCGAAATATGTAAACACAGATGTGCGGTTCTCTCTGTCTTATTTTAAAAAAAGCCTTAGACTGGATTTATTAATGTGCGAAGTTGAATGCATCTCTTATGTATTTGTTATCTCTGCGTAGAATAAATTTATTGATGTTTGAAGTATTTGAATACTGTAGTGTTATTAAATGTTTTAAACGGTATTTCATTTTACAGTTGAACTACGACTAGGAACTAAACCAAAGGCATGTTAATTATACCATAAATAGCAATATCAAAGGGTTTATTACTTTTATTTCATTTATTACGTATAGCAAAATAATAATGAAAGTATCAAAATTGATCGCATGAAGACATTTAAAGTATTATACTGAAATCAGTAAAGGCATATCTCCGTTCATGAATGAAACATTTTTTTCAATATTACTGAACACATAACTAAATTGCGACAGTCCCTATTGTAAGATATTAAACAATTATTGTAATAAGGATTTTTACTACTTCCATTTTCGTGAAGTGTGTGTGCGCCGATTAATTGATTAAATGCGAGAGAAATTTGAAGTAATGTCGTTATTGACAGAAATGCATGTTTTGTTTTCCCTGCAGGATTACCCAAATAATTGCTTATATTTTTTATCTAATTAATGTCTGATGATTTCATATCATTTTTTAATTCGCTCCGGCTTCCTTCTTTAACATTAAAATAATAAAGGAGATATGGCGAGAATGCATTCAAAACCATGATTTTATAATCAGATATGTAGAACGAAAAGCTCTACACTCGTTAGAAATATGTTTTATTGGTTATAGTAATGGTATGTTTTCATCGACATTGTAATAAACAAGATAAAATAATATTTAGATTATAAATTCCCTACTTTCAAATATTTTAGCTCAAAAGTCCTACAATATCTTTTCAAAAGAAATACAAAATTTGAATTAGTGCTAAATCGAATAGTAGTGATAGCTATAAATACTTTATATAAATATTAATTATTCATTATGTTAATATTGAAAAAAGGAGCCGGGGCGAATTAAAAATAGATAAAAAACAATCATTATGAATCAATTGGATTAAAAAACACAAACATATTTAGTAAAACTGTAGATGTGTAAAGAAAACAAAAACATCTATTTGTATACAATATTATTTTTAAGGTAAGTCATTGAAAAATTCGAATTGTGGTAACCGAGGTAATCGGCAAGCATTAGTAGCGCCTTTGATGTATTTATTTGTCTCTATTTTATAAGTTCAATGTTTATCTATGTTTGTCGGCTGCATTCTTCCTTACATTTAAAGTAGATTTACTACAAAAAAAAACACAGAGACCGCACATCTGTGTTTATATATTTCGAAGACGGCAGTGAATGCATAAGTCGTCTACTACCCATGCTACACATTTAGGCTCTATTTTATGCTGTAGGTCGTACAATTAGAAAGTGTCGCTAGTGTACGTATATGTATGTATGTATGTATGTATGTAGGTAAAAGGGTGGTGTTACACTGCGACCTAACGAAGATCTACTGTGTCCCCTATTCTTGCTGCTTACAGCTGGCCTTCCAGTCCTATTCCTTTTAGAAAGTGTAGGATTCAGAGGCCCAGTCTAGGTAAGTCTCCCTCTTCATTTCACATGCTCCAGGTTGAAATGCCCTCGAGTTGCATAGTGCTACGCAGTTGAGAGAAGATGGATGGGTGTTTCATCCTGTTCCCCACAGAATCTGCAAGTGTACGTATATATGTTTCTGCAAATTTAGAATTTTGAAAACACAAAACTAATAGAGCAAATTTTCTCTTATAAAGTAAATAATGGTGATGAAATTTTTAACATTTTTTGTAGCCTATAATAACCATTGTTAGTAGGGTGTGGTTGCGCACTAGCGCACTTGTAAAATTTCGTATCGCTTGCCATCACAAGTTTTTTCGTACGCGCATACACGAGTTTGGCGTGAACCTGTGAAACCCCCTCTTTCACAATATACGGTAATCGTGACTGGACAGGCAGTGGATAGGCACCATCTTGGGATTTGTGCGTCGCAATTTTTTTGATGAGAAAAAATTCCCGTCAATAATGAATCAACTTATCAGCGTAAGTTTTATTTATAATGCTAAAGTAGGTATTTCCATCCTTTCAAATTCACTCGAAGGAATCTTTAAAGGGACAGATATTATTATGTATATTCATGAACCATATATATGTTATAGCAAAACCTACCTGTTGTGCTATAAGATGAGCAATGTCACGTAATGGTCGTTCTGTAGAATTGATAGTAATTCTTGATCAAATACAAATTTTACAATAATTATAAACAGTGTTATATATAAAATATTTTTTTAATTTCAGAGAGAATTAGAAGAAATATTGTACTCACAGATACAGAATACGAAATAACTGTGATGGAATGGTTTCCTTATGCAAAACAAAGATTTGATAGAAAAACAGCAAAATGTTTAAAGGAATAAAATGCATTCGGGGCGTTTTTCTTATGTGTTGTTTTTTTTTTGTTTAGATTCTATTCATGTTAATTTATGTGCCCCATAATCTGTTTCCAATACTGAAGTTTATTAAAATGGAATTTAATGTACTTTTTTTTTAATCAATAAATGCCATTATTGTCTTCTGTTAGCAGCATTTTACTTTTTAAAGTATTTATTAATGTATTTCGTTTACTTAAATAGCTATTTATAATATTATTCATAATATTTACTATTTAGTTTTACATAGTAACAATTATGATATATGATTGACCATTTAATGTATCTGCAAAAAATAACTACAAAAAAAGACTTGATAACGTATATTATAAAAATTTCTTATCCATTATATTTTTCTGCATTTATGTTTAATGTTAATATTGTAATTTTAGTGAGTGTAAGATAATTGTATAAACAGAGGCCCGATCTATGCGAGGGGTTAATATGAAATTATAATATAACATTGAATTCAATAAAACTGATTGAGATTGCGTTTTATATCAATTAATACAAACCTCTCGATAAACCTCAACCAGCATGTTTCTTGTTATAATGTAGCGAGAACTTTTGAGTAAATAAAGATCCTAATTAGAAACAGTTAGCGTAATGTTTTATAGAAACATTTTAATTGCCACACTGTATCATATTTCTCTTAACATATGAGAAATGTTACGGAAGAGTTATACTTAACAGTAATCGTCATGTTAAATATAATGTACTCGAAGACCTCGTATTTACATTACTGGTAAATATTGTTTCCTAACATCGCTTAGGCGGACATTAAACCGTCGTAGAAATGTTACTGCATGTGTACATTGTATAGTATTTGTAACATTTTCGTGTTACAAGATAACATTTAGATGACGTTATAGTCATGTTATTTTGCCAAGTGTGTAGCAGTGTTGCGCATCAAAGAATAATTCTTTACTCAAATTATTATTTGAATGAAATTTTAATCAATTATCTTATTCAATATTAGTTATATGTCGAATAAAGTTGTCCGGCCTTATTTGAATAAGAAATTATCTAATGAACCTTTATTTAAATAAAGCATTACTGGAATTAATTGTCTCACGAAATAAATCGTCATTCAAATAATGTAATAAACTTGATCTAGGTACTTATATGCACATATATCTGCTCCATTTTCGTTGCCTTAACACCCGGGGTTTTACATGTGCTGCAAAGAATAGAAGTTTTTTGTGCTTGAACGCGTCAGGGTTGGGATTAATATATTAATATCATAACAGTTGTACCTGACCCTGAATATATTTGTTTTTCTACTATTGAAACTTATTACAATAAGGAGATATATTGTCTACTTGATTGTCTACGAAAGAAGTTAAGCACACAGTTTTGAATATAGGCAACAGTCACCTACATACATATAATAAAATATTTGAAAGGAAATATTTACTTGTATTTTTGCCGGCAATAGTTTTTCAATGTTCTCAAAGAGAAAAGAAGCGTACATGAAACTTAAAACTGTGCCACAGAATAGAGAATAACAGAAATTTCACTCCGGTGGTTAAATGGCCAGATATGTATCTTTTTCAATTAAATTCTGGCAGTGTTTATATTCTCTTCAATCTCTTTCAATCAACTCTTGGCGATGTTTTGAAACGATTGCATGACTATATTTTTCAGTTAGTTCATTATTACAAAAAAAAACAGTTGCTCACCGTCGATCAACCTTTATGCTCTGATGTGAAAAAGAAACTCTTTTCTCTTCAGCACTGTTGAAAAATAGATTTTATCATTGAAAAAAATGCATGCACTCGATTATGAAATTACACATAAACAAGCAACCACCAATTCTTAATCCCAATAATTATTGGTGTTTGATTTGTTGATGAAGTTTCACCGTTCACGGGGCATAACTGTGAAACTACTCTGTGAACTTTTTGTTAATTATTTGTAACAGTGTTGTGATGAAAACACGGGTGCATTTTGTAATTTAATTTATTAAAAAACACTCAACACAAGTACTATACAAAAAAATAAAGGTAATGATCTTATCACTAACTGTTCGCTATAACTAAATTTTACATAGACAACTAATATGATCATGTTTGATTAAAACATGATTGAGTATTTCTATTGCGAAGTATTTGAAGAATTGCAAGGATTGCAAGCTTTTTACAGTGAGAAATTAACAAATTAATGTATTTCTAGCTTATTAACTGTAATAATTTGGAGGAATTTTTCTAAGAAATTTGTTCTCCTCACGCAGGGATTCGAACCTACATCCTCTAGTTTAGCCGCGACAGAAGTGCTTTTACCAATTAAGCTAAGAGGAAATGTAAGTTCGAGTGTTTAACCGAACATACCATGCGATTCAAAATGATTGTCGTAAGAAAAAAACTGTTTTCCGGAAAAATTTATCTATACTTATTACCAATTTAATGAGCGAAGTTAGCTACATACAAATATCATACATTAAATGAATTTTCTTGACATTTAGCGACATTGGCGTGCGTGCTGTAGTATCTTTCGATTATTTATCTTATAATTTTTTTCAAATCGTTTATATTTACATCTAATATCACCAACAATAGTATTTCTGAATGCTGTAAGAAAATAAGGGAATTTATCTGTGGTAATAGCTCAACAAACAGGTAAAAAATCAATATTATCATTAAGTGAAATAGTTTATTACATTTTATAATTTTATAGGCTTATCATACACTTCAGCGCAATGAGCTGTCAAAAGAGAGTTAATTTTCATCCCTATAAAGTTTCTACGGTACAGGAGTTATTACCATTAGATCACGATAGGTGTAGATCAGGATAGGCGATTGGAATATTGTCATTGGTTTAATAACAATTTAAGGGACGATGAGTTGCTAAACAAATCATTTTTCTCGGATGAAGCCTGGTTTTATCTAACAGGCTATATCAATTCACAAAATTATCGTATCTGGTCTGCAGAAAATCCACACGAATTTCGAGAAACGCAATTGCATGCCGTAAACGTTGGAGTTTGGTTAGCTATGTTCAGGCAACGAATAATAGGGCCAATTTTCTTCGAGGAAACTGTAACAGCCCAACGTTACCAACAGATGTTGGAATTGTTTATTGCAGAGTTACAAGAAAATGAGCTTGAACGCAGTTTTTTTCAGCACGATAATGCTCCAGCACATACTGCTCGACAAACCTGCCAATATCTTCAACAGTTTTTTGCTGATAGGTTCGTTAAAGCACAAAGATGGCCACCAAGATCGCCTGATCTAGCCCCATTAGATTACTTCATGTTCGGCTATATAAAAAATAGGATCTATAGAAACCGCATGCATATCATAGAAGAACTGAGAGATGCAGTTTTGTCACTTAACAATTATACTAATTGTATGTTATAATTTAAAGTAATAAATAAATTTAGTTAAACACCAGTTAGCACTGAATTGTAAAATCATAATTTAGTAAAGTTAAATGAAATGTAATTCATTTTTACAAGCAGAAGAACACAATCCATAGTTTTATTTAATGCGGAGTTCAAATATGGGTCTTTTAAACCAAATTTCGATTTCTTTAAATTCAACTTTATATTTAACTCCTACCCACGCTCATTCCATCCGTGTCGTAAAAATAACCCTTCTTCCTTCACAGTGTAGCTCAAAAAACTAATATTATTTACAAAATCAGGGCAGCTCTTCCACCAACCCCGCTTTATGATATAAAAAAGATTATCCCTTTCGCTTACTACCGTTGCTAGAGAACAAATATGATTACTTTAAGAAATAAATATCTTCTACACCTATCCGCATTACTTGATATTGAAAAAAGTGTTCCTTTCCTTTTCCGATGCTGTTAAAATATAATTTTCAGAATTCAATAAAAACCAATGCGACTCCCCAACCAACCACTAAATCCCTGATATAGAAAAAAATGATCCCTTTCCCTTCCCACCGTTGCTAAATAACAAATATCATTGCTTTAAGAAAATAAATACATCCTCCCTATCAATCCCCACTCCCTGATATTGAAAAAAAAGTATCTCTTTTCCCTTCCCGATGCCGTCAAACAAGAATTTTCAAGATTCAAAATAACTAAAGCGTCTCCGTTACCAACTCCCCACCCTCTCATGTTGACAAAAGTTATTCATACCGCTTCTTAATATTGCTGAAAAATATATTCCGCCATTTAAGAAAAAATCAATGCGATTCTCCAACTACTCAACCCCTGATATGGAAAAAATTATCCCTTTCCTTTCCCGAATGAAAGCAGTTAGTTAAATGAAAACGATTATTTGAATAGGAATATTTATTTGAATAACAGTAGTTATTCAAATGAAGAATAACTATGGGGTATATGAATTGCTGACCTAAATCTATTGACCTATTGACACTGAATTACAAGTTATGCACAGATTAAAGAATGAAACTCATGTACAGAACATGAAGAACGACAAAATTGTAATACCGAAACCATTAAGATTGAACATATTGAACAGTATACATATGGGATATTTGGGTATTAACAAATGTAAAAAGAGAGCTAGATCAGTGGTATACTGGCCTGGAATGTCTAAGGACATAGACTCGATAATAGGAAACTGCAAAGTATGTCAAAAACATCAACCAAGCAAATGTTAAAGAACCAATGAAATCTCACGAAATTCCAAATTTACCATTTCTGAAAGTAGCAGCAGATATTTTGCATTATAATGAACAAGATTATTTAGTTATTGAAGATTATTTGTCAAAATGGATAGAAATCAAACACCTAAAAAATAAATCAGCTACAGACGTCATCTTAAAATTGAAAGAAATTTTCTCAATACACGGCATACCTAAAATCATAGTCGCAGATAATATGCCTTTTAGTAGCGCAGAATTTCAGAAATTTGCTCATTTGTGGACAATAAACCTAATTGCATCCAGTCCAAGATGTCCTAAATCCAATGGCTTAGCCGAAAGGGCGGTAGGAATCGTTAAATCAATTTTTAAAAAATGTGAAGAAGAGCAATCAGACATTTATCTAGGACCATTAAATTATAGATATTCACCAATCTGTGGAATTAATTATATGCCTGCCCAAATTTTAATGAGTCGCAATCTAAGAAGTATCGTACCAAGTACAGCAGAATTTCTGAAACCTAAAGTAATAACAGAAGCCAGAGAGTTACTTTTAGAAAAACAAACCATCAAAATACGAACAAATTATAATAAAACGGCGAAACAGCGAAAAGAATTTAAAGAGGGGGAGAAGGTGTTAATATGGAATTTTGATAGCAAGAAATGGACTTCGGGAAAAATTATAGAAACATTTTAAATGCACCAACATCATATTAAACGATAAGAGCAATGTTGTGAGAAGAACTAGTTATCACTTTTGAGACCAGTACGAGATGAAATTGGAAATGACGACAGTAACCCACTTGGCAAAATAACATGACTATAACGTCGTCTAAATGTTATCTTGTAACGCGAAATGTTACAAAAATATATACAATGTACCACATGCAGTAACATTTCTACGACTGTTTAATGTCCGCCTAAGCGATGTTACAAACAATATTTCCCAGTAATGTTAATACGAGTCTTCGAGTACATTACTTCAAACATGACGATTAATGTTGAAGTAAGCTCTTCCGTAACATTTCTCATATGTTAAAGAGAAATATTGATATAGTGGGCAATTAAATGTTTCTATAAATATATCTACGCTAAGTTTCTATTAGGATCTTTATTTACTCCAAAATTCTTGCTGCATTATACAAGAAACATGATTATTGAGTTTATCGAGATTATATTAATAATATAAAACGAATCTCAATCAGTCTTATTGAAATTAAATGTTAATATTATAATTCATGTTACCCTCGATAGATCGGCCCCTCTGTTTATACGAATTTATCTTCACTTACTAAAATTACCAATATTAACATTAAACATTAATGCCAGAAAAATATAATGGATAAGACATTTTTATAAAATAACATTATAAGTCTTTTTTTGTAGTTAATTTGGCAGATACATTAAAACGGTCAATCATACACACATATAGTTCTATGTAAAAACTAAATAGTAATACTATGAATAATATTATAAATAGCTATTTAAGTAAACGAAATACATTAATAAATACTTTAAAAAGTAAAATGCTGCTTACAGAAGACAATAAGGCATTATTGATTAAAAAAAGTACATTAAATTCCATTTAATAAACTTCAGTATTGGAAACAGATATGGGCACATAAATTAACATGATAGAATCTAAACAAAAACTCACAACACATAAGAAAAAACGAATGCATTTTATTCCTTTGAACATTTCGCTGTTTTTCTATCAAACCTTTGTTTTGCATAACGAAACCATTCCATGACAGTTATTTCGTATTCTGTATCTGTGAGTATAATATTTCTTCTAATTTTCTCTGAAATTAAAAAAAAAAGACGCCGTAAAAAATAGAGATCAGAAAATCGGTTTATAATTATTGTAAAATTTGTATTTGATAAAGAATTACTATCAATTCTAAGAATGACATTACGTGACATTGCTCATCCTTATAGCTCAACAGGTAGGTTTTACTGTAACATATATAGATTATGATATACATAATACATATCTGTCTTTAAAGATCTTCGATGAATTTGAAAGGATCGACATACCTACTTTAGCATTATAAATAAAACTTACCTGATAAAGTTGATTCATTATTGACGGGAATTTTTTCTCATCAAAATAATTGCGACGCACAATCCCAAGATGGTCTTATCCACGCCCTGTCCAGTCACGATTACCCTATATTGTGAAAGAGGGGGTTCACAGGTTCACGCCAACTCGTGTATGCGCGGTACGAAAAAACTTGTGATTGCAAGCGATATTAACTTTTACAAGTGCGCAGTGCGCAACCACAACCCTACTAACATGATTATTATAGGCTACAAAAAATGTTAAAAAATTTCATCACCATTATTTACTTTATAGGGAAAATTGCGCCATTAGTTTTGTGTTTTCAAAATTCTAAATTTGCAGAAACATATACCATGAGATTCAAAATGATTGTAATAAAAAAACTGTTTCCGGAAAAATTTATCTATACTTATTACCAATTTAATGAGCGAAGTTAGCTACATACAAATTTCATACATTAAATGAATTTTCTTGGCATTTAGCGACATTGGCGTTCGTGTTGTAGTATCTTTCGATTATTATCTTATAATTTTTTTTCAACCGTTTATATTACATCTAATATCACAACAATAGTATATCTGAATACTGTAAGAAAATAAGGAATTTATCTGTAGTAATTAGCTCAACAAACAGGTAAAAAATCAATATTAACATTAAGTGAAATATTTATTACATTTTATAATTTATAGTCTTATACACTTCAGCGCAATGACTGTTCAAAAGAAAGTTACATTTCATCCCTACAAAGTTTCTACGTACAGGAATTATTACCATTAGATCACAATAGGCGATGGAATATTGTCATTGTTTAATAACAATTTAAGGGACGATGACTTGCTAACAAATCATTTTTCTCGGATGAAGCCTGGTTTTATCTAACAGGCTATATCAATTATAAAACTATCGTATCTGGACTGCAGAAAAGCCACACGAATTTCAAGAGACGCAATTGCATCCATAAAAGTTGGAGTTTGGTTAGCTATGTCCAGGAACGAATAATAGGGCCAATTTTCTTCGAGGAAACTGTAACAGCCCAACATTACCAACAGATGTTTATTATTATTATTATTATTATAAACAATTGTTTATTGCAGAGTTACAAGAAATGAGCTTGAAGCAGGTTATTTTCAGTACAATAATGCTCCAGCACATACTGCTCGACAACCTGCCAAATCTTCAACAGTTTTTTTGCTGACAGTTCGTTAGAACACAAAGATGCCACAAGATCGCCTGATCTAACTCCATTAGATTACTTCATGTTTGGCTATCTAAAAAATAGATCTATAGAAACCGCATGCATACCATAGAAGAACTGAGAGATGCATTTGTCACTTAATAATTATACTATTGTATGTTATAATTTAAAGAATAAATAAATTAGTTAAACACCAGTTATACTGAATTATAAAATCATAATTCAGTAAAGTTAAATTAATTACATTTCATTTTTACAAGCAGAAACACCAATCCATAGTCGTTTATATAATGCGAGTTCAAATATAGTTACGTTTCCTTATTTATGACAGATCCGTTTACTTTCTTAGTTCCAACACTGACTTAGTTCAAACCTTCATTACAAACACGCGGCATATACCTACACCCTGTTACTATCTATAGGAGCGGATTTGACAATCTTTTTAAATCTCATAGCATGTATACGTACTTATCTTACACTTTATAAAATGTAAATTTTGTAAATATGGCAATGTTACAAGCAAATATTACCTCAACATTTCTGACAACAAAGTCTTTGTTTTTGCAACATTGTTTTAAAATATTTTTTCCTAATTACATTGAAATGTTACTGTAAATAGCCTGCAATATTTCTATTATTATTTAATGTTGCTGCAGAATTTCAGTAACATGTTTTTGTTTAACGTCGCTGTCTAGTAAATAATGTAATATTACTGGGATATCTGCAACATTACTTGCCAAGTGGGAATGACTATCTAGAGAATCAGAATCACCCAACAGATGGCGACCACCGAATAGCCGACAATCCCCGAGAGCAGTGACTATATAAAGAAGACAAACCAAGTCCATATAAAAGCAAATTAATTTTAAAAGTCATCGATAGATGTCGCTTGGATGTCCAAATTAAAATTGGAGCTAAACCAGAAATTATTGTTATATATTAAGTATGACAGCGCAATCTACTCAAAAATAGTTGTACCAAACAAATCACTTGTAGACATCTATTGAAGATCTTGGTTTGTTTTTTTTTCGAAATAAAACGTAATATGAATATCAACGAGTTTAACATTTAAAACCGAAAAAAGCAAAGGCTGTCTTTCCGATATTATTTACGGCGAGATAATAGTTCCACGAGTATATTTTCTTATCGGCATTCCTTTCAATGACAGACGTGCGAGATTTCACAAATGTGATTAATTAAAAGAAGGAGGGCTACGTTATAAGTAAACACAGAAAAGCATTAAGTTTGTAAAATAAAAAGAAACATCAAAGGCACATCAATATACATTAAATTGTGACGTTTAATAATTTTGTTCCTTTTTGTTTAATGCGTAATGTGTGTTAGCATGTGTGTAAGTTAACTTAGCCTCCCTAATAGCCAAATTTAATTTCCGCCACAATTTTAATGAATTCAACGTAAAGGCTTTAAAATAACATTAATGTAATACAAAATGGTGGGATTTTTGTATCAACGTTGAAGTTACTAAATAATTGCGGAAATTTTAAATTTGGCTATTACGGCTGTATACACATAGTAAATTGAGAAGCGAATACATATATAAAATACACTTATCAGTATCGCCCAAAAATGATATTTTAAACACGGTTGTCGACACTTTCTTTACTAAAGAATACAGGCACTGCTCAATTTAAAATGGTTTAATATATTGTGTTTGAAATATATTATTACATGTGTTGCATACAAGTTTGATATATAACGTGAACTCTTAAATAACGTCTTTTATAGTCTCTAATATACGACTCGACATTCGCTATCAATTCTCTACTGGACTTTGGATGACGTAATCGAATGACAAAAAAGGTATCATATTATTAACGATCATTCGATAATTCGTTTATGACCTTTGAATTATGAATGATCATTTTTTATTATTTTACTTAATAAAAGTTATATTATGCATGGATAGTAATTAGAATCTGCAGAACATTGTAAATTTCTCTAATTTTAAATATAAACTATATAGCACGCACTACATCTAATAGCACAATTTAAATTTCCGGCCACTATTTAAGTGACTTCAATGTAGAGTAGTCACAATTTAAGAAATACATATTACGTCATATCCGTTTTGCGCTGGAGTCGTCGGATGAGTCCATTATGCCAGCTATAGGGGTTTGAATTCAGCGGCGTCGTCAGTCGACAATTTCGCATCTGTCAAATTCAAATTAGTGTCTGTCTCTGAATTTGGTGAGTGATCGTTTTTTACCTTGTGTTATTTATTATTATCTAGTGTTACCTATTCATATAAATAAGTGTCTTTTCAAGACATCTCATACTTCGTTATAGATAGTGGTAAGTTGACTGCATTGCATTAATTATTTTATAGAAATCTCTTTTATAATCAGTTATAAGCTTATGATGCTGAAACAGTCGCATCAACACCAAGAAAGTTGGCGTGAAAGGCAAAATAATTCATAGCCAGGGAGGGAAATCATTGCGCATGTATTAAAATTTATTGAAGGAAGAAGCTGCAAATAATGCTCCAATAATACCTTGTCGCGCTATAAGAGAGGTTACTTGCAGCAACGGAATATCTGACATTACATACAGAAGTATTGTCAAGGAAGCGAGATTGTAGATGCAGGAAGACTACCTCTTTTAGTAGCCCTGGCAGAAAACGAACACGCCCCAGTCCAAAAATACCCTTCGTATTGAAGTAAACAAACAATTCGTACTATTGTACATAATTTTATATACATGAAAAAAGACGACCTACCATAAGAGGTACAAAAATATAATTTCCTTTCTGTTAATGTTTATACCACAGCATTA
>RXPK01000375.1:0-90937 GCA_004143645.1 Protaetia brevitarsis
ATATTCCTATTTTTGATAATTTAATTATTTTTATTTAGTAAAAAATAAACTGTATTGCCTAGTCTTTAGAATGACATATTTCAAAAAAAAATAAATAACGGACTGAATACTCATACCCCATATTGTATTTCATATTTTTTTTTATATTTTTCTGTTAAAAGTAAAGTATATTCTCAGTCGGTAAATAATTTTTAATATTTTCTTTATTTATCAAATATAAGATACATTACCTAACCCCAAAGATGACGGAAGTTATTTTCCAAAAAAACTGAATTACTGGGTGATATCCGTATTTTCCATTTTTAATAATTTTACTTTTTATTTACATTAATAAACAAATACATTGGATCGAATGCCCACATCCCCTCCACATATTCCTATATTTTTGATAATTCATATTTTTATTTAGTAAAAATATACTGTATTGCCTAGTCTTTAGAATCACATATTTCAAAAAAATTAATAAATAATGGACTGAAGTAAAGTAAGTTGCCTCAGGTTAAGGTAAATAATTTTTATTTTTTTTGTCAAATGTGTAATATCCTACTAATTCCAAAGATAACAAAAATTATCTTCGAAAAAACTGAATAATAGGATGGATATTCCATATTTTCAAATTTGATAATTGCATTATTCTCATAAATAATAAATTACGCAGGTTACGACACTATGTCCCACTGTTCGGTTAATATAAAAAAAAATATCGTGAAAATGACGAAAAAAAAATTTAAATAATTAATCACAACGGGCTTGCACCCATATTTTCAATATTTTTGATAATTTATACTTTTATTATCTAAAATAAATAAATACTGTAAAACTAAATATCCATAATTCTTATTTTGTTTCTTTTTTTATTTTTTTAAAGAAATAATTATTGATTAATTAAATAAGTAATTAATTAAAATAAAAATAATTTTTAAAATCGTAAGGACAACGAAAATTATCTTCAAAAAATAATAACAGATGTTTCAGATTTTCTATATTTTTAATAATTTTTTTTATTTGTTAATTTAATAATTTTTTTAAAAATAGTGATAGCTCCAAGTCCATTCTCCAATCTTTTTAAAATTTAATTTTTTTTACCACAGATGAAATGATTTTTGATAATAGAATACAATATTGTATAATCTCCAGAATGATAAACCATTTTAAAAAAAAAAAAATGTGTAAATGGTGACAGACCAGCCACCCCACATCCTTAATATATTTTTTAATTTTTTTTATTATTTATTAGAAATAAAGTATATTGTTCTAAGGGTAAAAATATATAAATAACACCCTGCACTCCTTATTCTTTTTATTTTATTACTTTTTTTTTTTTCAAAAAAGTAAAATATATTGCATACTCCCAGAGATTATGTAAATTTGTTTTTTTTATTCAATTTTTTTAAAACATTAGAATTGGACAGCCAAACATTAAAGGTATTTAGAAAACAATTATAAAGTCATACATTGATATCTTGTGCAAAGAGCCAAATTTACACAACTACAAAAAATCTTAATAATATTTACATTCATATTTGAGTTATCTCATTTTTCTCTACATTTATTTTATTGGTTTTTTTATCAAAAAGAAAATATATTCTTACTCCATATGTATATTTTTTTTTTTTATTCATTTTTTTTATAATAAAAATAAAACTAGAATTTGGACAACCAAACATTAAAGGTATTTAGAAAACAATTATAAAGTCATACATTGACAGCTTGTGCAAAGAGGCAAATTTACAAACACAAAAATCTTAAGACATTTTCATCATTTTTGTATCTCATTTTCTCTACATCTTAAAGTATATGGTTTTACTTTTTCCCAAACACATCTCAAACTTATCCGGCATTGAACGCCTTAACCCGATCATACATACCACGCACAAACCGCAAATGAGGGTAATCGTTGAATTTTTAACCACTTATGAAAATACCAAAATTATACTCCACTTAATACTTCAGTAACGATCCGTTATTAACCTCAAATTGAAATACCTTCTAAATACACTTCAACCTCCTTCGTAATCATCTCGTCCAAAGCGGGAGCGATGCCTTCTATCCTATTTCGTCTCAAATCCAAGACCCTCAGATCTGTAGCAATCTCGAACCCTTTCCACGGTATATCGACGAGAGAATTATCGGCTAGGTACAATTCTGAAACCTTCTCCGGCAACCTGAAGACGTCCTTCTCATCCAGCCTCTCGATCTTGTTATTCGACAGGTCCAATATCCGTAGACGGGTCAAATTTCCGATGATGTCTACGGAAGAGACCGAATATTAGTTCAGTGGCGTACTCAGACGGGGGCATGCGATAACTTACAGCGGCGAATCTCAGTTACCCCACAATGGGAAAGGTTCAGCTTCTCCACTTTAGATGTGCCCGATGTCAAGTCAAAGGTTAGCACTGGCATGTGGTTGTAAGAGAGGTCGATCTCGCTTAGTTTGTAAGGGATGTACGGGTTGCTCGGGAAGGTCTTCCTCGTGATGAAACTGATTTTATTGTGGCTTAAATTCACCTGGATTATAATATAAAAGAAATTTATTCGATAGTAATGAATAGAGAACCGGAATTATATGCAAAGTGCATATATTTTATTTTTTGCGTATCTTTAATTATAGTCTTATGTAGCGTATACACTTATTGAAGTTATTAGCTCTAATTATGTTGCATATATTGCATATTTGCTTTTTCTCATTCCTTTTTTATGTATTTAAAATTCCTATTAAAATTCCTAATGCTAGATCGACACCGATCATTCTTTCAACGATATATTTTACATTGTTCTCTAATACTTTTTTGCCAAGAACTGACGTGTTTTAATTTCGCCTAGGCAGAAGGGATGTGGTTAAATACGTTTATTATTATTAATTCCAAAAAAACTATTCATTCCTTGAATATCTTTGAGCGAAACAGCATTTAATTTGTTACGTTTTTAAATATTGTGCGTCGCATGGCAATGAGGTATATCAAACAAACTTTTCTTTATGGATAAGCCATATCCTGAACTGGTAAAGGATGGCGACAAATTATTTGTCGAGCCTGCGAGTAAACTATAAGTTTAATTTCTAAAAGCTTTACAATCGTTTTAAATTCTTTAACTTTCGATATAAAATGACAATTGTTTTGTATGTTTCTTCTGGAGAGAAAATACCTGATTGTCAACACGCTAAAACTCCATCACATATTGTAAAATGTGAAAAACTAAAGCGATCCGCATGGTGCAGCAATCTATACGTCAATGTGTAGCATCAATACTTCACGAAACTCCAGAACAGAACAATATAATACGAATCTGTGTTAACGCATTAATTTCGTTCTAACATACCATTAGCAAGATTAAACAATGTTAATTGAAATCATTTCTGCAAAAATATTGTAAACATAATATACCTGACGAAAGTACCTTACTTAAAAATTATGTCACATCTTGTTCCAGCAAACAATAGCAGGAAATTCAACAATTGGTAGGAAATAATTTATTTATATGTCATGTAGATGAAAGTACGGATAAGTGTGGCGTTATATTGCCCATTTGTTATAGAATTCTTCATGGAGATATTTGTACATAGTAAATCATATTTAATTTATTGTAAAGAACTTCAAAAAATAATTAATGTGACAATTGCCCAATTCGTTCAAGAAGGTTAATCAAATTCTTTTTACCTGGAAGTATACCTTGTGAAAAAAATTTGCTAATGTTGTCCGACGCTGCACCATACATGATAAAAGCCGCGCAAAATTTAAAAATATTTTATAGAACATTATTCATACCACTTGTTTAGCTCATGGTTCAATTGTGTAGCGAAACATTGTCTAGTCTCCCTTTGATTAATGATTTAATTTAGCAATGTCAAAAAATGGTTTTAAAAGCGCTTTACGAATCCAATTTTATTAAGGAGCGACTTTCCGGGTGTAAGTTGCCTCCTGAACCGATTATTAGAGAGATGGTTACGATGTGTTAGAGGCTGCAATTTTTTCGCCGATAATTTTGAAGAGGAATAAAAAATGTAATTCTTGAAACCACTGCTGACTGCATTGCTCTAGAAAAACTATAAAAAGATAGTGACATCAAACAGAATTGCTACAAAACCTTTTGTATATTAAGTCAAATTATAGCTTTGTTTCAAGTTCATTCGTAAACTAGAAAAACGCAAGGACGTCGCTCTCGGAATCAGGTCGAAATAGTTGACGAATTGATATGCTATGTATAGAAGGTTAAGGGTACGGATAGAATAATTCTATATACGATAAATTTTAAAAAAGTGGTAAATAAAAATCCGGGGATTTGAAAATGAAGAAAGGTAAGAAAATTTGGGAAGGTGAAACAGTAAACGATTTCGACTTTAATTTCAGTTTAGAATGTATTGCAAAGTTAAAAAATGCACCAATTACATCTGTGATGTTTGAAGAAGCTTTTCTATTTCGAAACATATGTATTCTGATAGAATACAAAACTTTCTTTTACACAATTTTGAAAAATCATTAATTATAAATTGTGTTAGAATTATGTGTGAAAAAATTTGGCAATAAAGTTAATGTTTAAATTCTGCTCTTCTTATTTATTTTATGTAAAAATATTGCATATTGTAGCACATTTTTTTGCATATGGTGCCCAGGATTATGCATATTTACTCAAAAATCGATGCATATATATGGGCATATATTCCAGTTTTTCTTTGCATATACTCCGGTCTCTAGACTAATGAATATGTGAATTGAATGTATACTTACGTATTCCAAAGAGAGTAAATCGTCAAGCAATCCATGGGTTTTGTTATCTAATTTCTCGATTCTGTTATGCGATAAATCGAGAGTCTTCAATGCTACCAAACCTGTGAGGAAGAAAAGGCAGTGATCATAAAAAGATTCGATTAACAAAATTAGGTTGGAAGAACTAACCTTGAAAAACTCCATTTGGTATACGCGTCAAATTATTAAACGACATGTTAGCTTCAGCATCTGCAATAAGTCCATCAAAGGTTTTTTCGGTGACGTTGTTTATTTGGTTGTGGGCCAAGTTCAATTCGAATACTACGGGTAAGCGGCCGAAAGCTCCCTTTTCTAACTTGGTTAAGTTGTTGCCCTGCCGTTAAAAATTAAATAGTGAAGGATATTAGACTATTATAAAAGATAACAATCTTATTGGTTTAGAAATCGAACGTGCATTTTTTTGCTCCATCATAGAGGCATTTTTCTTTTACAGTTAAATTTACATATTTTAGTTACGTGTTTAATTTATCCACAAGAAAAAGGACTTTGTAAATATTGTATTTTTTAGTGAAATGTATTTGAAAATATGAATATATGAATATATATATTGCTCTATTTTTCATAATAAATGGCGGGAATTGAAAAATTTTAAACTTTAACTTCAGTAAAATACGATATTACAACTATTTTCATCTCCAACTCAATTTACTATTCAAAATTTCACTATTTCAACTAACTTTATAATTACTATATTTATATAATACAATAATTTAGCTGTTTTAATTCACCTGGCGACTTCTCTGATATTGTGAGTGAATATCAGTGACCTTCTACCTGCTAGGTGGCACGGGACACTTGTGGAAGCACCAAATTAGCTGTCAAACTAACTTTTCAGCGGCTTGCTAGTGAATAGGTAGTTTTCCTTACTTAAAGGGCGCGCCCCCAAAGTCGCTTCTCAGATTGTTTAAAATTGGAAAAATGTAATTATCATATATCGTTATAAAAATCACACGAATCGTACAATAAAATACTGCTTTAAAACTCTTTATGCAAATATCTAATAGTGCTATTTTTTATCAATTCTGACTCTTCGATCACAGGTACGCCATGTACGTATGTTGGAATCATATACTATATAAAACATTATTTATGTAACTTAAAATACATCAAATACAAATCCAAACTTGCCTGGCACTTGAATAAATGAGGCTTAAGCAAACGTCAAAAAATATCCGGTAAATATTTTAAAATCAGAGTCATCTATCAGTAAATGACCAAACTAAATTTCCAAGAAAATTATAATATTTTCATACACGATAAATGTAAAAAGCCCTATAATAAATGGACCATCTTAGTGTCGATCTTTATGACCACCTTTAAATATTAGAATTCCTAAAATAATGAAAAATAATGGCGGCTCATACAAACTTATCCTAAAATTAACGTATCGTGAAGATAAATTAAAAATTTAATTTACTAGTTAAAATTGAGTGGGATTAATGTTAAATTCATGTATTATTCTTTGAATAACCATACAAGAATGTCACTGTTCCAATAATCATTATTATTAATATTGCGTTGTACAAGGGTGTAATTACGATGATATACAGGGTGTATCAAATGAAAAAGTAAATTTTACTTTGGTGTTAATTACACGACATATAAATCACAAACCCACCGAAACCGGATTTCATCATTAAAGAATAAAAAAAAGTTAAATTTAGAGCCAAAAATTCTTTAGTCCGGGCCTGATGCAAGGAAACGTCATGTTAAGCACCCGCTAAACGTGGTATTATGTATAAATACATTTGCACTCATTTAGTATTATTCTTTAATGGTATGCCAAAAGCTCATTAACGTATTCTGAATAAATAAGGCCAATCGGCCAGTGTGCCCTTGTAAAAATAACAAAATTTTTCTTTTATGAATAAACATTCCTTATTTGTTAAGAAGCATTCTAAGTAGTCTACAACGTTTATTTTTAAATATCTGATAAGACGTTCGAGTTTCACCGGATATGCGACTTCAGTAGTTGTATGTATGTATGTAGATGAAGGGTGGTATTACACTGCGACCTAAAGGATCTATTGTGTCCCCCATTCTTGCTGCTTTACAGTTGGCCTTCCAATCCTACTCCTTTTAAAAAGTGTAGATGTCAGAGGCCCCAGTCTAGGTAAGTCTCCCTCTTCGATTTCACATGCTCCCAGGTACAATGCCCTCGGGTTGCACAGTGCTGCGCAGTTTGAGAGGAGGTGGATGGGTGTTTCATCCTGTTCCCCACAAAATCTGCATTCAGGATCTTTTTCCAATCCAAGCTTACTCAGGTGTCCTTTCAGTCTACAATGGCCTGAAGTAATTCCTGTTAATATGCGAACATTGTTCTTACTCAGGTTGATGCATTCTGTAAACCTCTTCTGGTTATAAGTTCCCAGAAGAATTTTACTCTGCGTCATTCCCTTGAGATTTTCCAGTAACTGGATTTCTCTGCTCCATTTCTATTTTAGTTTCTTCAGTATTGTACTGCTACTTAACCCGCAAAAGGGTTCAGCCCTACGAAAGCATTCCAGCCCTTTTTTTCGCGAGGTTATCCGTTATTTCGTTTCCTTCCACTCCTGTGTGATCGGAACCCACAGGAGGGTTACTTTATTTCTTTTGCCTAGCTCATTTAGTTTCCCTAGGCATTCCCAGACCATCTTGAGCTGATTTCATATGAGCTCAGCGCCTGATGGCTGCTTGACTATCAGACATGATGATAATCTCCTGTTTCCGATAGTTCTATCCATATTGAACTGAACACATCTTCCAATAGCGTGTATTTCCGCCTGAAATATACTTGGTTATTTTCCCAAGCTTTCGAAATATGTAGTTCTAGGCCCGTATATTTCCTATTCAGTTCCTTCTGCCGTTTTGGAGCCATCAGTGTACCATTTGATGGCATTTCTATTAAAATTCAAGATGGTGTTATGATCCCACTCGCTCCTGTTACTTAGCTTTGATTCACCACAAAGCTTTAACATGTCATCCCGGGGCATATCCCAGGTTTGATCACCGTCAGGAGATTGAGGCCTAATCGTTCCTTCCGTGACCATTCTCAGTGTGGTTCTTTTTGCCGCACCCTCTACTACAATATGGAGGGGGGCAAGATCCAATACTACTTCGATAGCTGCTGTTGGACAGATTCTCATAGCCCCCGTTATGCATACACATGCTAATCTTTGCACTTCAGTAGTTACAAAAAACGTAAATATTTTTCTTTTGCTTTGTCGAATCGGGAGTTAGTTGTTAATAAACGGTACCACATGAATGTGAGTTATTTCTTTTGGATTTATTTAATCATATAACGCAAAATGAATCGAATCTAATTACGCAGAAATAAATGTAGATACAGAAAATTTGCAAACATGCCTTTTTACTATGATGTCGCGCAAAAATGAATCTATTGTGTCATTTAAACATAGGCGCTAGTTAGTCGGTTTAACAAATAGTTGCTCATATCTCAAAATCTATTAAAGATAGGTATAGGGAATATTAATATAAAATGATAGAGAATGATATTTACTTTCTAATTTCGAATTCGAACAGGAAGTTTTATTTAAGAAAACTGAGTTTTCTGCATTTGAAAATATGTTACTTTGTTCCTCACTTTTGAACACTCTGTATGTTAGAACGTAAAGTGTGTATACCGTTTCTTAGAGTTATATCTACATTCATAACATAGCAAATTTGGTGTCTCTACTTGCAGTATTAACCGAGATATTAATTTCTCAATGATGCAATGATTATGATTATAAAAAAAAGAAAAACTTAATACTCAAAACGGCAACATGTAGCTATATGAATAGCAATGAAAACTGAGTATTTATGATCGTAGAATCCAAAAATCAACAAAAAATTAGATCATTGTATTTAAAATAACAAAGTTGACATCTATTTCCGGTCAACCGGAAGTGATATTTTGGTTAAAGTATTTTACGTTTATAGTTTCAATCGAACAGATAATGGTGCCAAAATCTCATGTATTCAGGATTGAATAGAGAGTAAACTATCAATTTATCTCTGCTGTTATGTTAAGTAGCAAAGACATAAGAACTGTATTTTTGTCGCCTTTCAAATAAAATGTTTCATATTTGTACAGATATTCATATTCCTCAGTATATTAGCAAACTAACGTTTTCCTAATATAATAATTGATTGCCCTATTTTTCCGGGTCCAGCTACTTAGCCCATAGTGAATCTATCGCACCCTAACCGGTCAATATCCCTACACGCGCACCAAATCGCACTCCCATGAACGCCTCGAGCGAAAAATCGTGATTTCTTCACTCTCTCCTAATATTTCGCCTTTTATTCGACGTTATTATATCGATAACGATCCGCTTACCTCCAAATATAGATACTGCAAGGCGGTAAAGTCGCTCAACGCCTCCCACGGCACCTTCGTAATCCCATTACGGTTCAGATTGAGCGTCTGCAACGTCAGGAGACCGAGAAAGCTGCCCTTAACCAGATTATCCCCGAGCCGGTTATCGCTTAGGTCGAGATGTAGGAGCGAATTCATCGTGGGCCACACTTTCGCCGGTATCTCCTCGAATCTGTTGTCGGAAAGGTCCAGATGCGAGACGGATATGGGCAATATGAAGAGGGTATCCAGTCGATTGCCTCGGAGGCTGAGTTTTCGCGCGCTGGCTAATCGAGATAAGCCGCTCCTCGCCACGCTGTTCAGACGATTATAACTCAGGTCCAATTCGAGGAGGGTGGGTATTGTGCCGAAGGTGCTCGGTTTTATCGATTCCAGGTGATTGTGACTCATGTCCAGGTATCTGAGTGAGAACAACACTTGGAAGACGGAATTAAATATGGTCGTTAGATTATTGTAGGAGAAATCGATGGTGTGCAACTCGTAGAGTTTGGGAAAGGTGTTCTTGCTGATGTTGGTGATCTGATTGTGGGATACGTTTAGTAGCTTTAGTCCGGTCATGTTGTGAAGAGGAATCTGAAAAGAAAACGAAAAGTTATTAATCGTTATTATTATTTTTTTAGTTCTTGTTGTCATGCTTTTGGATGTTCACAGTTTCCTCAACATCTTGTATGATGACTAAGCCTTGTTTATTCTAGTATGTATATCTTTGTGAATGTTTCCCATCTCTTCCATGACACTTCCTAAATATGTGAAATTTACTTTTTTTACTCTTTCGATGTAGGTATCCCTATATACACTGTTGAAAATTTTAACACCTTTTTGACTAATTTAATAGTCAGGAGAGGTCCACACTCTTTTCGTGTTATTTTGTCGAGAACTATAGAAGTTTAAATTTGACGAGCAAAGATAGTCAAGTATTATCTATTGCTAAGGGGTTATTTTGTCCAACTGACACGTGGAATTATAAAAAGTCACATTTTATTTGATCTAGACTAGACAAATTTACTAGCTGTTTAACTAAATGAATGCGATCTATTGGGTGTTTTAACACCATTTTCTAAACACAACGTCTTTTTAATATACAACTCCTATTTCTTAGTGCTATAATATTCTCTCTTTAAGACGTTTTCTCAATTATAAATGTGCAAAACCACTCATTCATAAGTTTTGGTTTCAACTAAACGTACCAATTTTAAAATGATTTTTTGAGAACCATTATAAAATTAAGTGATGTTTATGCTATTTGATTCAAGTCTAAACTAATTGCGTAAATAGATGTTCCCATACATCTTTAAGATGTTGCAATTTTTTATGCCACTGGAATTAACGTTTAATAACACGAGATTACACTTTGTTGTTTGTTTGGATATGTTAATACGGAGAATCAAACACGAAAACAGATACACGTGCAATGCAGGTGGTGCGTATAATGCAATACTGTATTAGAATAGGTGGGGTTTCTATATTTCTATCCGAGGGAAAAATTCTGATTGGTTGACGCTTCTGAATGTCTAGAAAAATAGTCATCCTCATATCTGAACAAAGAATTCACAAGAATTCTAGTAATTTCTGTTCTATTAAATCGCGTAGTCAACTCGTCTGGCAAGGTTTGGAAAAATCAACACTAAAATATTTGACTAGCGCAAAATTAACGCCAACACCGTAATATTTTCAACAGTGTACTCTATATTCTTCTAGAATTTGCCAAAGATTTTCCTGATTGATCCGATCAAATGCCTTTCTATAATCTACGAACATGAAATGTGCCTTTAAAACTTCTTCTCTTGACCCTATATATATATTTCATCTTTTTATCTTGGTTTTTACGTCAGAAAAAATATGGAGCTTTCTCAAGTAGACATTTAAAAATATAAATTGTAAACGGTGTAAATTATAAATAATTTTCTTGTTTCATAAATGACAAAATCGTAATTGTTTTGTTTTATTCAAAGATTGCGTTTTAATATACTATGTTTCGATAATTTATTGTTAGTCGAATATGAAAATATTGAGTTTTATAATTAAATAAATCTCTAAAAAATATTGTACCTACTTAGTTATAAAATTAAGTTATATAGTTTTGTGAAATATTGTATGTCTGTTTTATCATTAATTGCCTTTCTATGCTGATAAATTTGAATCATTTCAACTATATTACGTGTTTCTAAATTTTGTTTTTTGTTTAAAATTGTTATACTGTTAAAATCAAATGTATGATGAGTTATTTCATATTTTTTTAGGCTGCAAGATTTTTGATTCATTTACATCCTTTCATTCTATTTTCCAAATATTGCATGTTTTCACCAATATGTTCACACCATTAAAATTTTGACAATCTATTTTATAAACTATGTGGGATGTTTTATTTTTTCAATTTTTTAATTTAATTTTGTATAGATTTGATTTTGTGGTTTGCTGGTGTTTTGATAGGCAATTTTGTAATTGAATGGTTTGAAAATTTAATTTATTTCTTCGGATAAATATTTAAAATGAGGCATTTTTATAAATTTTGTAATTGTTTGACTATTATTTTGTTCTAAAATATTTGTTGCTTTATTAATAGTATCAGATCGAAAAACTGGACTTGTTAATACTATTGCTCTGTCGACTAAACTAATAATAACAATAACTTTTTATGACAAAAGTTGTGATGATAAGAATTAGAATTTTCAAGTAAAACTGGTATATTTTTTTCTTCTAATGCGATTATGCAATCATCTTTTGAAGAAAAAAAAATATTTTATTAAAAATTTCTTTTTCTATATTTAGGTATTCTAAAACAATTTCTGCAATAATACTAGAAATTGGTGAACCCATTGCTCATCCAAAAATATGTTTATAAAATTTATTTTTATATTGGAAATATGTTTGTTTTGCTAGATCTGTAATAGTGTATTTGTGTATAGGGATACTACATTAATTTAGTATTGTCTATAAATTCTTTGAATTGCCGTGAATCTTTTATATAGTAGTTATTTTTGAAAGCAATATTTTTGAGGCAATTTTCTAAAAATTTTGATAATTTATAAAGAGGACTTTGTACATAAGAAACTATTGGTTTTAAAGGTAGATTATTTTTATGTAATTTTGGTAAACCATACAATTTTAGAGCTTGTGTATTATGAATTTGTAATGATTTAGATTCGTTTTTGATAATAAATTTAAGTACTTCCCCAATTTTTTATTAATTCATTATTTTCTTTTTGGAAATTGTTATTTGAATTACTTTTAATTTCTTTACTTATAAGTTGTATTATTACTTAATAATTCATTTATTTTGGTATCATAATCTGTTGTGTTCATTATTATTATTATTACTATACTGTTACTTTTTATTGGTTTTAATATTTTTTTTTTGTTTGTTCCATTTCTTGTTTTAATGTTTTATTTTCTTTATTTATGTGATGTTTGTAATTTTTGCTCTTATATTGTTTTTTCTTTTTCATTTGGAAATTCAGAAATTGGAGATTCAATATTAGTTATTATCTATATTATTAATCGAAATTTCGTTTGTGTTATAATCTAAAGCAAAATTTGATCCTAATGATAGTGCATTAATAACATTATTAGGTATTATTGCATTATTACATAAAACAGATATACAATATTTCACAAAATTATATAACTTAATTTTATAACTAAATACAATATTTTTTAAAGATCTATAATTCAATATTTTCATATTTGACTAACAATAAATAATCAAAACATACTATATATTGAAACGCAATCTTTAAATAAAACTAAACGATATATTCAGAATTTAAAGTAAACAAAACAATTATGATTTTGTCATTTATTAAACAAAAAATTTATTTATAATTTACACCGCTCACAAATCATATTTTTATATGTATACTTGAAAAAGCTTTTGAAATTAAAGCGAAACGTCGTTCATGTACGTTTCCACATTTTTTTCTAACATCTAAAACTGCCTTCATTTATTGTGGATTTTATCTGGCCCGACAGCTTAGTGATATTTCTTACTTCGCTATTATTTGGTTCTGTTATATTTATTTCTAGCTCTTCATATATTGTTTCTTTAGATCTTGTTGTTAATTGGTTCCGATCTTCATCATATAGTTGTCCCATGTATCCTTGCCATCTATTTAATATGCCTGTTTCCGAAGTTAATATTTCTACTTATTTGTTCCTTATTTATCTAGGGCATGCTAGTTTCTTTCCGGCTAGTTATAGGAATTTCATGTCATTTTGAGCAGCTGCTTTTTCTACCTCTCTCAGTATGTCTTCTGTAAAATTCCTTTACTGTTGCTGTATAGTACATTATATTTAGTTCTACTTTTCTTTCAAGTTGTACCACCACAGCAAATAGTATCAATTGTTCACACAACAACGTTTGGTTATGAGGACATGTTTGGCGAGAATTTAGTAATAATTTCATGATTTAATTTGTGTGTGGTCATTTTTTTTTGAAATGAGAGTACTAATTAAACAAGTTACTTTTGCAAAATTTTAAATCGATTGGTTACTACATGTCGAAGATAAAAAATAAAGTACTTTTGGAGGTTTATTTGCTTCTATCAACCCCCCCATCAGTTGTAGGGGGTTGAAATTTTCGACAGATAATTTCCCTTCATAAAGTGCAACTTTTGTATGGGTTTTCAATTCGATACCAACGGAAGTACTTTTCAGTAGCTATATTCCTAGTATTTTAAAAATATTATCCTTACTGATTTATTTGCTTCTAAATACTATAACTGAATTACAGTTTCTAGAATTTAACGATAAGATATCCTAACGCCATTACTTACACTTATGAGATGACGAAAAAAAAACTCTCAGAATACCATACTCTCGAGTAAATCAAAAAATAGAAAAAGCACCATTGGATCCAGCTCCCATACAAACAACATTTCTCTCGCCTACTGGCTCATTCTGTAATCTGTTGTGGAGAGCAGCAATTCCGTGGCGTAAGTTGACTCGTCGAAGCCTCTTTCGTTATGTTCTCGACTGATTGTACGACAGGTCGAGTACTTTGATGTTTGACAGTTCTCAAGGCGCCTGCCTCGATTCTTGGCTTGAGGCGTTTGTGCGAAGATTAATGTGCGCCAATAGACGTCCTTGAAGGCCACTTTACGATTTCCGTGATATTGTTGCCCGACAATCGATTTTCTGACAACACATAGCAGATTAAAGGAGTCAGATAAAAATGAGAATGTCCAGTTGGAGAATTATAACCTAAGCTCTAAGCAGTCAATACATAAATTTGAATAATGCTAACCATATACAGGGTGACTCTCAATATATGCGACAAACTTTTAAGCGCTGATTCTTGGGTTATTTTTGATCATAAAACGTTAATAAGACATATGTCCAAAATCGCCCTTAAGTTCTAAAGTTGTACATGTTTAATAGTAAGTAACATAATTAATGTTTTTATTATAAATTATTAACGAAAATAATTAGTGAAACAAAGTTAACTTATACTAACTGTTGAAAATGATCGCCCCCAACTGCAATACAAGCTTCTATAAAATACCAGGGGTATTTCGAATTGTTTGAAAAGCTGCGATAATACGATTTCTCAGTTCATCGACATTTTCAATGGAGTTGTATAAACTAATTGATTTAAGGTGACCCCAGAGAAAAAAGTCCAAAGAATTTAATCTGAGACCGAGGAGGCCACGGTGTGGACCTCCCGTCCTATCCACCGATCTGGATACGTATGTCCAAAAAACTTCGCGAGCAACTTAAACTAAATGCGCTGGAGTACCGTCATGCATAAAATACATTTGTAATCTTAATTGCAACGGAACTTCTTCCAGCAGTAGTGGTAGCTCCTCTTTAAGAAAATTGCGGTATACCTCGCCATTTAACCGCATCGATAAAAAATGTGGACCTATCAAGTGATCTCCAACAATTCCGGCCCACACATTGACAGAGAATTGATTGTTGAGACGGGCATTCACTAGTCGTGCGGATTTTCTTTCGGCCCATATGTGATTATTATGAAAATTAATAATCGCGTTTCTAGAGAAAGTAGCCTCGTCGGTGAAAAATATTTGAGGCAAATAGTCAGGATTTTGCGCGATTTTGTGTTGCATCCATTGGCAAAAAGCCACTCTTTGCGGAAAATCTGCCGGCAAAAGTGCCTGCACCCGTTGAATGTGATATGGATACAACAGTTGATCTTTCAATATTCTCCAAACTGTGGCCTGACTAATGTTTAAAGCAAACGCAATTTTTCTGGTGCTTGTTGTAGGGTGTTCATCAATTTAATTTAGTAGCATTTCTTCAACTTGTGGAGTTCTCACTGTAGATGGGTGCCCGTTATCAGTCGTCCGTTTTTTTAAATTTCCCGTTTCACTAAGTCGTTGGTGAAGACGGGCAAATATTGAATGATGCGAGATGATACGGTTCGGGTATCATTCTTCATAAAGACGTCTAGCAGCACGCGATTTTCCATTGGCAAGACCGTAAACAAAATACATCTCACACATCTCAGCATTCGTGTAATTCATTTTAGAAAACAGAAACTGACAATAAACTGAAGGAATACTCTGACAACTATCGACAAATACTGAAATGACAAATAAACAATTCCCTCTCAACACAATAGTTTTTGAAGAACCAACTGTGATACTATATCGTGTTAGTCATACTTCATAATTTATTATTAAACATTCAATAACTTTAAAACCAAACCATTTTGGACATATAATCATGTGAACTTTTATGATC
Source organism: Protaetia brevitarsis (assembly GCA_004143645.1). Classification (NCBI taxonomy): domain Eukaryota; kingdom Metazoa; phylum Arthropoda; class Insecta; order Coleoptera; family Scarabaeidae; genus Protaetia; species Protaetia brevitarsis. The sequence goes on from RXPK01000375.1 coordinate 15,826, forward strand.
AAAATAACCTCAAGAATCAGCTCCTAAAGTTTGTCGCATATATTGAGAATTACCCTGTAGAAAAGGGAATTAATCTTTTTTTAAATATGCATTTATTAAGGGAACTTTTCACACGATTTATCTTATCTAAATGTTTGTAATAGTGAATAGCTAACACAACTGATATGACCCAACCCTTGTAAAATCACTATTAAATATGTATTTAAGACCCTTGGGTGTTCCACATTAATCTCAGCGGCGTGGTCTTTGCCTCAAATATTTGGTTTTCATTAAATTTCAGTTAGTCTCCCAAACTACATTGTAATAATCAGTCGATACCTAAAGGTAAACTCTTATAAGAAAGTAATATTTTATTTGCTATACTGAATGTTTGTTACATTCACTAACAGGAAATGTCAGAAACAAAATACCTATTTACACTGTCTGACAGATATTATGCTATCTACAACAAAATGACTACACTAGGCAATAAATTTTATCTTTTTTTTTATTTTTTCTTTAGTAACTATGTACAGTTTACTTTCTCTTACAGCGGCCTTAACAATAACAATAAAAACAAATTTATTCTGACACGTCAGGTTTTGTACCAAACGTTATTGAAATTGAACAAATTGAAATTTACAAATTCCTAATTTCAATGGCTCTAGAGCACAAATGGGGGTGGTTTGAATGCTGTGACGTAGAAAACAGGCAAGCACATATTCAGACATATCCAGTCAATGCTCGGTGGTACAATATATCTCGTAATATCTTTCTCATGTAAAAGTCACTTTGACATTTTGTCAAATTTAATGTACTTTTTGAAAAAGCTATTTAAAATAATATCTCAAAATCCTGACCAGATTTTAAATTAGTTTCAGAATCAGCACGAAAAACGACATAAATTACACGTGATGGTGTATGGAAAAAAATGTGTTAGACAGTGTTATCAAACCTTCTCTCTTGCAGAAACGCGAAATAATAATAAATGATTTTATTGATCCCCATACACCCATTTTTATACATATATGTATACGACAACTACTAAAAACTATTACGAAAAAGTAAATATGTCGGTAATATCGGGTGCAATCACCTAGTCAGGCCCAGTCAGAACAACATTTGTTCATTCCTTACACTTCTCAATTATGCAGATCAGTTCTAATAATTGATATCAATCAATATCCAACAGAAACGTTGTATATCGTAGTTTGAATGCATTTTAAATAGAAATATTTGTTTCATAACATGGCTGCTCTTGGCAGTCCTTATCAATATTGACGTTTAACAATAATTAATATAAAAATGACAAATCCAATTGTTTTATTACTTGTTTTAGATATTAAAGTTTTCGTGACAAATTTTTATAAATAAGTACAAAAGTAACTCTTACGAAATTAACTTGTCTACAGTTATTTTCCAAATTCAGGAAGCAGAAGACAACAAACTTCATTACTTTCTTTCCAAAACCTAACCTAACCTAAGATGGAGCAAGGCAAAAGAAATAAAGTAACCCTCCTGTGGGTTCCGGGTCACACAGGAGTAGAAGAACACGAAATAACGGATAACCTCGCAAAAAAAGGGGCTGGTATGCCTTTTGTAGGGCCTGAACCCTTTTGCGGGTTAAGTAACAGTACAATACTGAAGAAACTAAAAATAGAAATGGAGCAGAGAAAATCCAGTTACTGGGAAAATCTCCAGGGAATGAGGCAAAGTAAAATTCTTCTGGGAACTTATAACCAGAAGAGGTTTACAGAATGCGTCAACCTGAGTAAGAACAATGTTCGCATATTAACAGGAATACTTTCAGGCCATTGTAGACTGAAAGGACACCTGAGTAAGCTTGGATTGGAAAAAGATCCTAAATGCAGATTTTGTGGGAAACAGGATGAAACATCCATCCACCTCCTCTCAAACTGCGTAGCACTGTGCAACTCGAGGGCATTGTACCTGGGAGCATGTGAAATCGAAGAGGGAGACTTACCTAGACTGGGGCCCTCTGACTTCCTACACTTTCTAAAAGGAATAGGATTGGAAGGCCAGCTGTAAAGCAGCAAGAATAGGGGACACAATAGATCTTTTAGGTCGCAGTGTAACACCACCCTTCTACCTACATACATACATTACCTCCAGACCACACTGATGCAAGCCGACACCAATTTCAATTCAATTTTTTCAATTTAATTGAAATTGAAAAAATTGAAATTTTTATCCACGAAATATTGTGTTTATAGATATGTATTTAAAGGTATAAAGGGACATTGAAAATAAAAAAAAAAAAAAACAAGTAAGTAACATACATATAAGGGGAACTTGATGATGGTCTTGGGCCCCTAAAACTTCGAAATGAAGAAATAGAGCTGTCAGAAGGAGTGCAATACCTCGGTGTCATCCTAGACTCCAAGCTTGCTTGGAATTGATAGCTTCAGATGATTAAAATGAGGGCGGAGATAACACTTATGGAACCCAAAATATTACTTTGATCAACCAGCCAGAGACCTGTACAATTAATGCAAAGTACTAAGATTCTAGAATGACTGGTATAATTTAATCGATAAAAGAAATGGGAGACTAAATACAAAACGCCAGGAAGCTGCAGTACTTCCGGAGATTTCATGTCAAATGACTCTCACAATGACAAAAAAAAAGTGCTAAGTTCTAATCCGACCCGTAAGTGTCACTTCGAAATGTTCCCTTATGTAAATGTAAATATCATTGTACCTCTGCCATTTCCACATCCAGTTTTGGCTTCAGTAAAAAAAAAAAACATCCAAATAGATTTGGCTGACTTTGGCTACTCAATTTAATCGTTCACCATAAGGTCCAGATATAACTTATTTGTTTTATTTTAGTGTATAAATTGAAGGTTGAAATTCAAAAGCGTCTCTATGATTTCTGATCATATACTGAAAGGTATTTTTTCCATCATTTGCAGAGTATATCAAATGCTACTTTTATAGAATACAAAATTGAATTAAAGAATGTGCTTAAATGACATTTACTATTAATGATGGAAGTTAATTGAGTGAAAAATCTTTTAAAAAAAAGCCGCTCTGATTTGAGGAAAAACTTTTAATTAAGGAGAAAGGAAGGTCTATTCCTGATAATGAAGTAAACTACACTTCCACAAGTAAAACTCGAACTTACAATAGAGTATATAATAAAAATATGAGTGGATGTGGGGATGTTCATTAACAAATAAACTATTTTGTTTTAGCTGCTTTTTTAAGAAAGAAGTCAGTGCGTGGTATAAAACAAGGGTTAAATGATTTAAAGCATAGCGCAAAGAGGGCAAAGAAACACGGAGTATTCGTTTCTCACATGAATGCATACTTAAAAAAAGAAGTTGTTATGTGTTATGAACACTAAAAGTGGCAAAACACCACCTATATCTACGTCACACATGTCCTCGCGCTCATAAATCACTGAAAGTTCACTTTTCAATTTTACGCTGTTCAACATAGGATAAGATTTCATAGTTTTTTATACACTTATTTAACCGACGCAAAATATGACGATTTTTTTCCACATCTTCGTTGTACTTAATTTTGACGAAAACATATGAACTGTTGGATATTATTTGTACAACCCCCATGTCGACAGCAAAATGTGAACGATGTTTTTCCACCCTCAAACGCATTAACACTTTTCTGAGAAGCACAATGTCAGAAGATCGACTGAACGCATTTATGAACATAGGAGAATGGATTTTATGTACAAAAAATAGTTCTTATATTGTGCCCATCCTCTTTCATAACTCACGAGCCGCCACTGTGAATAAGCAAACATAACATAACAAAGGTTACCAAAAAAATGATTGTAATTTCACTACCATCAGCGTACATTTAATTTAATTTATCTATTCCCGATCCATTTTTGACTTACCTCCACTACAGTCAAACTGATAGAACATCTGATAATCGACCTTCTTGATGAAATTTCTCGCCAAATCGATGATGCCAATCCTACTGACAGCTCCGAAAGTGCCCCTGCCCACCTCGGCGATCAAATTATCGGACAGAAACAACCACCGTAAGAATCTCATCCCCCTGAAGGTGTTCGAATCCAGCTTCTTGATCTTATTGTGCGCCATATTGAGGACCTTCAGCAGCGCGTTTCGCGCGAATGCGCCCCTGCGAACAGATAATAGAAAAAGCGAAAATGAGACGCCCGGCCGAAATTCAAAATTTAACGACAATTAAACCGACGGCGCGGCTCTACGATGAGAATTCCACGGATATTTTACTGCTCGCGCGGCATTTGATAACTCCGGGATTATTTTTATCGTTAAAGCGTGCCCGAGACCCGAAACTGTCACATTAGGAACGGCCGGAAGACTTATTTACGGTCATAGTTGCACGGTTTTCGCTCGCTATAAATACTGGTAATTTGCTGGCGCAGTCTGTAGGATTACTCGAGCTGAATGGGCGAGGTTTTTATGTTGGAATTTTGCGCAAATTTGTGTAACGTCGTCAAACGATTTAAAGCGCTGTAAATTTGATTTTAATGCAATTTATGTTTGACTTTCAGAGGGTGTTTTCCACAATGTCGCACAATAATAAGAGAACACATTTGCTGTGTATGAATATTCCAAACACCAGGGCCAAATAATAATAAGAGATGGGAGGACCATAATTAAATACAAAGAACCAAGAAGCTAAAGTCAAATGATTCTCAGAAAAAAAGACAAATCTTATGAGCAACTGCAATTTAATTAAGGAAAATGAAGTAATGCTTTCGAACCATGTTAATTTTTCTAGTTACTAATACTAAAGTTTGATAGACCAGCTTGAGGCTAGAAAGTGGAAAGCTATGGCGAAAATTTGTGTAACGTCGTCAAACGATTTAAAGCACTGTAAATTTGATTTTAATCCAATTTATGTTTGACTTTCAGAGGGTGTTTCCACAATGTCGCACAATAATAAGAGAACACATTTGCTGTGTATGAATTTTCCAAACACCAGGGGCAAATAATAATAGGAGATGGGAGGACCATAATTAAATACAAAGAACCAAGAAGCTAAAGTCAAATGATTCTCAGAAAAAAAGACAAATTTTATGAGCAACTGCAATTTAATTGAGGAAAATGAAGTAATGCTTTGGAATCATGTTAGTTTTTCTAGTTACTAATACTAAAGTTTGATAGACAAGCTCGAGGCTAGAAAGTGGAAAGCTATGGCGAAAATTTGTGTAACGTTGTCAAACGATTTAAAGCGCTGTAAATTTGATTTTAATGCAATTTATGTTTGACTTTCAGATGGTGTTTCCACAGTGTCGCACAATAATAAGAGAACACATTTGCTGTGTATGTATTTTCCAAACACTAAGGGCAAATAACAATAGGAGATGGGAGGACCATAATTAAATACAAAGAACCAAGAAGCTAAAGTCAAATGATTCTCAGAAAAAAAGACAAATTTTATGAGCAACTGCAATTTAATTGGGGAAAATGAAGCAATACTTTGGAACCATGTTAGTTTTTCTAGTTACTAATACTAAAGTTTGATAGACAAGCTCGAGGCTAGAAAGTGGAAAGCTATGGCGAAAATTTGTGTAACGTCGTCAAACGATTTAAAGCACTGTAAATTTGATTTTAATCCAATTTATGTTTGACTTTCAGAGGGTGTTTCCACAATGTCGCACAATAATAAGAGAACACATTTGGCTGTGTATGAATTTCCAAACACCAGGGCAAATAATAATAGGAGATGGGAGGACCATAATTAAATACAAAGAACCAAGAAGCTAAAGTCAAATGATTCTCAGAAAAAAAAGATAAATTTTATGAGCAACTGCAATTTAATTAAGGAAAATGAAGTAATGCTTTGGAACCATGTTAGTTTTTCTAGTTACTAATACTAAAGTTTGATAGACAAGCTCGAGGCTAGAAAGTGGAAAGCTATGGCGAAAATTTGTGTAACGTCGTCAAACGATTTAAAGCGCTGTAAATTTGATTTTAATGCAATTTATGTTTGACTTTCAGAGGGTGTTTTCCACAATGTCGCACAATAATAAGAGAACACATTTGCTGTGTATGAATATTCCAAACACCAGGGCCAAATAATAATAAGAGATGGGAGGACCATAATTAAATACAAAGAACCAAGAAGCTAAAGTCAAATGATTCTCAGAAAAAAAGACAAATCTTATGAGCAACTGCAATTTAATTAAGGAAAATGAAGTAATGCTTTCGAACCATGTTAATTTTTCTAGTTACTAATACTAAAGTTTGATAGACCAGCTTGAGGCTAGAAAGTGGAAAGCTATGGCGAAAATTTGTGTAACGTCGTCAAACGATTTAAAGCACTGTAAATTTGATTTTAATCCAATTTATGTTTGACTTTCAGAGGGTGTTTCCACAATGTCGCACAATAATAAGAGAACACATTTGCTGTGTATGAATTTTCCAAACACCAGGGGCAAATAATAATAGGAGATGGGAGGACCATAATTAAATACAAAGAACCAAGAAGCTAAAGTCAAATGATTCTCAGAAAAAAAGACAAATTTTATGAGCAACTGCAATTTAATTGAGGAAAATGAAGTAATGCTTTGGAATCATGTTAGTTTTTCTAGTTACTAATACTAAAGTTTGATAGACAAGCTCGAGGCTAGAAAGTGGAAAGCTATGGCGAAAATTTGTGTAACGTTGTCAAACGATTTAAAGCGCTGTAAATTTGATTTTAATGCAATTTATGTTTGACTTTCAGATGGTGTTTCCACAGTGTCGCACAATAATAAGAGAACACATTTGCTGTGTATGTATTTTCCAAACACTAAGGGCAAATAACAATAGGAGATGGGAGGACCATAATTAAATACAAAGAACCAAGAAGCTAAAGTCAAATGATTCTCAGAAAAAAAGACAAATTTTATGAGCAACTGCAATTTAATTGGGGAAAATGAAGCAATACTTTGGAACCATGTTAGTTTTTCTAGTTACTAATACTAAAGTTTGATAGACAAGCTCGAGGCTAGAAAGTGGAAAGCTATGGCGAAAATTTGTGTAACGTCGTCAAACGATTTAAAGCGCTGTAAATTTGATTTTAATGGAATTTATGTTTGACTTTCAGAGGGTGTTTCCACAATGTCGCACAATAATAAGAGAACACATTTGCTGTGTATGAATTTTTCAAACACCAGGGGCAAATGATAATAGGAGATGGGAGGACCACAATTAAATACAAAGAACCAAGAAGCTAAAGTCAAATGATTCTCGGAAAAAAAAGATAAATTTTATGAGCAACTGCAATTTAATTAAGGAAAATGAAGTAATGCTTTGGAACCATGTTAGTTTTTCTAGTTACTAATACTAAAGTTTGATAGACAAGCTCGAGGCTAGAAAGTGGAAAGCTATGGCGAAAATTTGTTGTAACGTGTCAAACGATTTAAAGCGCTGTAAATTTGATTTTAATGGAATTTATGTTTGACTTTCAGAGGGTGTTTCCACAATGTCGCACAATAATAAGAGAACACATTTGCTGTGTATGAATTTTTCAAACACCAGGGGCAAATGATAATAGGAGATGGGAGGACCACAATTAAATACAAAGAACCAAGAAGCTAAAGTCAAATGATTCTCGGAAAAAAAAGATAAATTTTATGAGCAACTGCAATTTAATTAAGGAAAATGAAGTAATGCTTTGGAACCATGTTAGTTTTTCTAGTTACTAATACTAAAGTTTGATAGACAAGCTCGAGGCTAGAAAGTGGAAAGCTATGGCGAAAATTTGTGTAACGTCGTCAAACGATTTAAAGCGCTGTAAATTTGATTTTAATGGAATTTATGTTTGACTTTCAGAGGGTGTTTCCACAATGTCGCACAATAATAAGAGAACACATTTGCTGTGTATGAATTTTTCAAACACCAGGGGCAAATGATAATAGGAGATGGGAGGACCACAATTAAATACAAAGAACCAAGAAGCTAAAGTCAAATGATTCTCGGAAAAAAAAGATAAATTTTATGAGCAACTGCAATTTAATTAAGGAAAATGAAGTAATGCTTTGGAACCATGTTAGTTTTTCTAGTTACTAATACTAAAGTTTGATAGACAAGCTCGAGGCTAGAAAGTGGAAAGCTATGGCGAAAATTTGTGTAACGTCGTCAAACGATTTAAAGCACTGTAAATTTGATTTTAATCCAATTTATGTTTGACTTTCAGAGGGTGTTTCTACAATGTCGCACAATAATAAGAGAACACATTTGCTGTGTATGAATTTTCCAAACACCAGGGGCAAATAATAATAGGAGATGGGAGGACCATAATTAAATACAAAGAACCAAGAAGCTAAAGTCAAATGATTCTCAGAGAAAAAAGACAAATTTTATGAGCAACTGCAATTTAATTGAGGAAAATGAAGTAATGCTTTGGAACCATGTTAATTTTTCTAGTTACTAATACAAAAGTTTGATAGACAAGCTCGAGGCTAGAAAGTGGAAAGCTATGGCAAAAATTTGTGTAACTCGTCAAACGATTTAAAGCGCTGTAAATTTGATTTTAATCCAATTTATGTTTGACTTTCAGAGGGTGTTTCCACAATGTCGCATAATAATAAGAGAACACATTTGCTATGTATGAATTTTCCAAACACCCGGGCGAAATAATAATAGCGGATGGGAGAACCATAATTAAATACAAAGAACCAAGAAGCTAAAGTCAAATGATTCTCAGAAAGAAAGACAAATTTTATGAGTAACTGCAATTTAATTGAGGAAAATGAAGTAATGCTTTGGAACCATGTTAGTTTTTCTAGTTACTAATACTAAAGTTTGATAGAGAAGCTCGAGGCTAGAAAGTGGAAAGCTATGGCGAAAATAGCAAGGAAAATAGTTTTCAAAATAAGCATATTTAGGTTATTAGAAGTCTTTCTGCGGATTTGCCAACGATTTCAAAAACGTTTGACAGCTCAAAACACCCTCCAACAGACTCCAATACACAAAAATCCGCTCTCACTGTTGGGTATTGCGTCATGTACGCGTTTTTCTCCTACAGAATGACATGGTTTTACTGTTCCCAGCAGCAACTGATACTCACCAACACACCTTTTTTTTCGATACTAATCAGAGAGCTAACGTCAATCAAGAAAGTAAATGGAAATAGCAAAAATAATACTACTATACCTTTATTAGACTTTTTTTTTTATGTATTTGAAATAATTTAGTGGTACGTTTTTAAAATTTTGTGTATACAGTCGGTAAAAATTAAACATGCTTTTCAAAAGATATTATACATTCCGTAAATAAATTATAGCGTTTGTTCTTGTTGGATCATCTCCACAGGTAGCAGAATGACATTTAATAGACGTCAATATGACGTAATAGACACATTTGAGGCACTGAGAAAAATTGGCTAAGTAAAGTGTTTACTTGATAAAAATATTATTTACAATAGATAAAGTTTTAGTTGGAACTATTCTCTATAATTAATACCTGCAACTAAACCCAGTTTCCTGAATGCAAGTTGTTACTGTAAATAGTGCTTTTATTAACGATTATTACACAGCGTACCTCACAAATTTGTGGTAAGTAACGTATTACTTATGACTACTGGTACTGTATCTAACTACAGCACATGGTTAGTAGAAGTCACAACAATACTGATCGCTATTAAACTCATGTATTTTCTTAAATAGGTAACAACTTGCCACAACTATGATTATTTGAGTTTTGCTGCCACCCCGTGATTGTTTTACTCTTCCTGATTAGCTAATGCGGCGGAGTAATAAAATAGTTCCCGAGGCTGCTACACGCGCAAGCGCGGGCTAGCGTCAAGTAAGAGTTACGGACGTGGGAAAAGTTCGTCGAAAAAGAGTGGTCAAGAAGTACGGCCATTGTAGGTCAGTCGGAACGCAAATATATTAAAAATACCGGGTGGGTTAACTCAAGGCCCCATCCGTATAAAGAATCCCCGGCGAAAGAAGAAGTACCGAACCTATAAGCAATCGGATGTTTCAAAATTGCAGTTTTGTGATGATATCTGCGCCCGCTGGTGAAGTTAAAGTGTGGATGCCATAGCTAGCTGAGTAACAGTCCAAGTGACACCTGCAGTTAGGGATACCCCGACGAAGTAGCCGTTTTCGAGGCGATCACCGGACATAACAGCCACGTACGCCTGCAGAGGATCAACTCACCGAGACAACGCCCAGTACAAAGGACCAACAGAAACCGTAAGTTTACCGCCTAGGTATATTATTTCTTTGTTTGTTATTAGTTGTAACTTCAAAGCCAAATTTCTCTTTGTCCTTTGTTTAGATTTCAATAATTTCAATTACTAAATAACGTTTCAAGGGGCCCCATTTACCTTATCTTTTATTATTACTTTGTTCATTTTTTTTTTCATTATTAAGGAATATATTTTATGAGTCATTACGTTGTAAATTGTTTAAAAAAAACTGTTGTTAAAGTGAAACCAATATCTTTCATTCATATCAGGTAGTCACTGTGTCTGTCCTATACAATAACAATAAAACTATTACTAATAATACTGCTTTTTATGTAAATTTATATTAAATATTCACTAAACTTCCTCGTTTCCTGCACTACCTATAGTTGAACAACAAATTTAAGGTAAGTATATTGTATATTAATAGCAAACCTTTTTACCTTCTATATATCAGGTATTTAGTGAACGTACATTAAAGATACTCTTTCCTTATCACAAGTAATCTAAATAGCTTGTATTAATTATGAAGGTGTGATAGCTGTTATAGAATTACTTCAGTTTAATTATCATGAGTAACATCATAAGTTATTGGTATGAAGCAGACAGTAAGTAACTTAGATTGCTTCTTGTTAGTATCAGTATTTAGGATCTCTTTTTTACTAGTGCTAAGTAATCTGTGCTTTTGTCCCCTATCCAGCTGAACTTTTTACTTACGATAATGGTATTTTTATTTATGATTATTTTTTTCTCAGTGCGTCACTTTGCTACCTGGGTTACTGCCTATAATCTATATTAGCCAATGTATCGGAATAAAGAGTCTTTGCCCACGTATTTAGTTAAGACTTGCAAACTTCTTTAACATAGATTTATGTCTAAGAGTTTGTCGGTAGACTTCTAATGCGCCCTGTATATACACGAGCAAAAGTCACTAAAGACAAAAGTAAAAAGATTCACCTCGTCGGTAAACGCTTATTCCACCCTTTTTTTCATTTACCTCGATATCTCAGCAATGTTATTGTGCGACAAATTGCACCTGGACAATTTCGTGAGGTCACCTATGTGACCGGAATCGACCTTAACGAGCTCGTTATGACTCAGATCCAGTATCTCCAACTCCCTGAGATTCCTAAATTGATTCCGCTTCAGTTCCTTCAAACGATTACCGTGCAGATCGAGAAATTTCACCTTCCTCAAAGGCTGAACCGCCCCCACCTCGATGGAAGCGAGTTCACCGTTCGACAGGTGGAAACGCTGGAGTTTCCCGGCTATGTCGCCCTCCCCAAAGGCGTCAGGCGGTAGCGTCGGCACCTTGTGCCCGTCGACGATCAACACGCTCAAGTTGCCTAAGATCTAAAAGCGATCGGTTCAGTTCAGAAGGAATGGAGGTTAATGAGGGCGTGTTTACTTTGAAAGCGGCTTTGGGGAACTCTAGCAGGCTGGTGTTCAGTATGTGCATCTCGTTGAGGGTGTCGTTAACGCCTAGAAAGGTGAATTCGTCTATGGTTTCGATTGGGGTGTCTTCTATATGGAGGGTTCTAAGGAGGAGTTTGTACAGTAAACTCCCATAGAGTCTGGCTATAATGAGAAAAAATAAAATAAATTAAAAAAAAATATTCATCATTTACTTTCGAAGGAAAGTGTAGAATATATATGCAGAAGGTCTCAACATATGGCCCTGGGGAAGCATGCGACGGTCTTTCAAGCGGAAGTATTCGCCCTTGCAGCCTGCGCAGAAATGATTGCAAAAGGGGGGCTACATGAGGAAGAAAAAGCACAATGAGTGATAGCCAGGCTGCTATCAAGGCAGTCTCGAACCCTGCATTTAAGTCAAAACTAGTTAGAGATTGCAAACAATCCCTCAATACACTCCCTAATAGCCAAAGGCTCTGCTCCGATAAGCCATTGAAAAGTGCCCCTAAAGTTTTCGGGCTGAAATTAAAGCAAATGAGTACTACTGTCACACATACTATAAATATCAAAAATTAGCTCAATCGATGCCACCCCATTCGAGATATTAACATAAGGGTGGAAAAATTCAATATTTTTTTTCTCAGGAATTACTTAAGCTATTACGTTCAAAAAAAAATATGTAAGTAAACACTGATTATGGGCATTCTATAAAAAATCAAGAACTAATTCCCGCCACTCAGTTCAAAGTTATTATTATTTTCCCCTTTTTAGGGGTGATTTTTTTGAGTTTGGTTCAAGGTGCCAACTTGGCTTTTTGTTATATTAGATCATATGCATTTAGGTTTATTATATCTTTTTTTCAGTTTTTTTCTGTGTGGTAGAACATGTAAATAAAAAATCAAATCTCTTTGAATGATTTTAGTAGGAGCAATTTGTTATTGGTTATTTTAGCGTTAAAATAATTATTTATCGATTAATTTCAGGATTATTTGTATAAATGTTTCAGCCCTATTAGTTATAAAAGCACCGAAATATACAAAACAATATGTAACAATAAAATAATATTTAATTCCGTATATGCAGTTCAAAGTTGTTATTATTTTCCCTTTTTGAGGGGGTGATTTTTTTGAGTTGCGTTTAAGGTGCCAATTTGACCTTTTATTATATGTACATGAGTGTTTAATTATATTTGGGTTTATTATATATTTCGCAAAGTTCTTTCAATGAAGTAATACAAATAAAAAATAAAACCTCTTTGATCTTAGCAGCAGCATTGGGTTATTGATTATTTTAAGGATAAAATTCAAATTATTCATCGATCGGATTCAGGATTATTTATATGTATGCACATTTCAGCTCTAGTATCTATAAAAGCATCCACATATATTATACATATTTCTTTAATCAATGTTCTGAGACATGTATAATTTGTTTTAATATGACAATTATTTGATTGTGAGAGTTTGGAGACTGTTGTTTAATGTAATTTCATTATGTAGAATAAACAGCAGTGCTGTAGAAAGTAAGTTAAAATATGTTCTCACATAAGTGTATTAATCGCAGTGGTTTGCTAATAAAAATATTTGGAAGAAAAAAACTTAAACAAATAAATAAACGATGAAGATGATAGAAATACTTATTTGGAGCTACTCATTCTTCCCAGAAGAATCAGTGAAGGTTGTAAATCAAGAGCATACTTTTCAGTTCATATGACATCAAAAGTATACAGTAAAGAATTTATTAGGAAAAAAGTATGTAGTAAATCCAAATGCAGGCATTACTATACAGCAAAAAGTCAAGTTGCAACCTTAAATTCAAAAAATCACCCCCCAAAGGGAACTTTGACCTTCGTGTACGAAGCTAAATATTATTTTATATTGACTATGAATACATATATGTTAATAATAAATATAACAACATATAATATATTATATAATAATATACTACTTATTATTATTTATTTTTACAGAATATTTTTATAGCTCAGTGCTTTCATAACTACTAGGGCTGAAGTGTACAACATATAAATAATCCTGAAACCGTTCGATGATTTTCCGTTTTTATTTGCATGTTCTACCACACAGAAAGAACTTAAAAAATATATATAATGAACCCAAATACATACAGTACTATATAACAAAAAATCAGATTGACACATTAAACTCAACTCAAAACAAAAAACCGCCCTTCAAAAAGGAAAAATAACAATAACTTTCAACTGCGTATACGGAAATAAATATTATTTTGTTGTTATAATTTTCTTTATTATATTTCGATGCTTTTATAACTACTAGGGCTGAAACATACATACAGATGATCTTGAAATTGATGGATGAACAATTGTTTTAACCCTAATATAAACAATAACAAATTGTTCTTATTAAGATCATTCAAAGAGATTCGATTTTTTATTTACATGTTCTACCACACAGAAAAAACTGAAAAAAATATATAATAAACCTAAATGCATACGGTCTAATATAACAAAAAGCCAAGTTGGCACCTTAAACTAAACTCAAAAAAACCACCCCTAAAAAGGGGACCATAATAATAACTTTGAACTGAGTGGAGGGAATTAGTTCTTGATTTTTTATAATCATAATCAGTGTTTACCTACATATTTTTTTTGAACGTGATAGCTTAAGTAACTCCTGAGAAAAGAAATATTGAATTTTTCCACCCTTATGCTAATATCTCGAATGGGGTGGCATCAATTGAGCTAATTTTTGGTATTTATAGTATGTGTGACAGTAGTACTCATTTGCTTTAATTTCAGCCCGATAGCTTTAAGGGCACTTTTTAATGGCTTATCGGAGCAGAACCTTTAAATTTCCCGCAATTATTCTTAGTAACTTCAACGTTGATACATAAAATTCCCTACCATTTTGTATTACATTAATATTTTAATGCCTTTACGTTGAATTCACTAAAAATTGTGGCGGGAAATTTAAATTTGGCTTTTAGGGCTGGCATAGTGACTATATACAAGAAGACAAACCAAGTCCATATAAAAGCAAATTAATTTTAATAGTCATCAAATTAAGATTGGAGCTAAACCAGAAATTATTGTCATGTATTAAGTATGATAGCGCAATCTACTCAAAAATAGTTGTACCAAGCAAATCACTTGTAGACATCAATAGGACATCTTGTTGTTTTTTTTTTTTTTTTCTAAATAAAACGTAATATGAATATCAACGAGTACAACATTTAAAACCGAAAAAAAAAACAAAGGCTGTCTTTCCGATATTATTTACGACGAGATAATAGTTCCACGAGTATATTTTCTTATCGGCATTCCTTTCAATGACAGATGTGGGAGATTTCACAAATGCGATTACTTAAAAGAAGAAAGGCTACGTTATAAGTAAACACAGGAAAGCATTAAGTTTGTAAAATAAAAAGAAACATAAAAGGCACATCAATGTACATTAAATTGATACGTTTAATAATTTTGTTTCCTTTTTGTTTAATGCGTAATGTGTGTTAGCATATGTGTAAGTTAACTCAGCCTCCCTAACAATTTTAATGAATTCAACGTAAAGGCTTTAAAATAACAATTAATGTAATACAAAATGGTGGGAAATTTTATGTATCAACGTTGAAGTTACTAAGAATAATTGCGGGAAATTTAAATTTGGCTATTAGGGCTGTATACACATAGTAAATTGAGAAGCGAATACATATATAAAATACACTTATCAGTATCGCCCAAAAATTATATTTTAACCACTGTTGTCGACAGTTCCTTTACTAAAGAATACAGGCACTCTTCAATTTAAAATGGTTTAATATTATATGTGGTTTGAAATATATTATTACAGTGTATTGCATACAACTTTGATATATAACGTGAACTCTTAAATAACGTCTTTTATAGTCTCTAATATACGATTCGACATTCCGCTATCTCTTCTCTACTGTACTTGTGATAGACGTAATCGAAAGACGAAAAAGGCATCATATTATTGACGATCATTCGATAATTCGTTTATGACGTTTGAATTATGAATGATCATTCATTTATTTATTTTTCACTTAATAAAAGAAATTTATATTATGCATGGATAGTTAATTAGAATCTGCAGAACATTGTAAATTTCTCTAATTTTAAATATAAACTATATAGCACGAACTACACCCTAATAGCCAAATTTAAATTTCCCGCCACTATTTTAAGTGACTTCAATGTAAACGCATTAAAATAACTGTTAATGTAGTACAAAGTGGTAGGTAGTTTTTGTTTCAACGTTGAAGTTACTAAGAATAATTTAAAAGGGCAATTTAAAGTTGGCTATGTGGAACAAACCAACAATGGTAAACATATTTTTTTAATAATAAAATAAATTCACTGTATTCTTAGTTTTTATGTAACCCTAGAATAATGGAAATGGAATACTATAATGTCCCACTAAACCAAATTCAAATTTCCCTCAATTATTTCTAGTAACTTCAACATTCAAGCATGTATACTCCTATGATTTTGTATTAGATTAATAGTTATTTGAATACCTTTAAGTTGAAGTTACTAAATATAATTGCGGGAAATTTGAATTTGGTTTACTGGGGTAGGTACATCAAATAGCGACGTGTATTTTCTGTTTAGTAACCACGTACGTAAAAGCGTTAGTATTTCGGTGTTAAATATTTCTTAGTCATCAAAAAAATGAAAAAGTGTTAAAACGCATACATGTTACTTCAATTTTTATAATAAATAGTCCAAAAATTATTTTTTAAATAAATCTAGTGCAGACCTGGCGAAAACAAATTATTGTTATAGCAATCCCATGTTTGAAATCCCATATCATTACTAAATTAGTCATTTCATTACATTAAAATACGTTATGAATCAGTACCATCTACTGGCGAATCACACTATTATACAATTTATATAATTTAAATTCTGGTTCTTATTCTTGCTAAATATCCAGACTACCCCACCACTTTTGGTGGTAAAGACACTAGCGACATCTGTATTTGACCGCCAAAATGTTGTTTTTAAGCGCAACACTTTTCCCATAAGCTTGGTTTGTCTTCTTGTATATAGTCACGGCACTGGCACGAGACTACACGGTGTCGGGACATGTTATTTAAAAAAAAAAATACCTTGCGCTAAAGTTAAGCAAATGTTCAGGAATATAGTGGACACCTGTATATAATTATATCGATTTTAATTTCACTGTTGCGTCAAGCTAAGTATGCATGTATGATATTTAAAATATGAATATCTGAAACAACTGCATATACAAACTACACCGTTTTAACTGAAAGCTTTCAGCAGGGCCTTTTTTACAAAAGCGTAAATAACAATTTTGTTATTATAGATAGACATACAGTAACTGATATAAAGTGATGTTGGTTTTTTTTCGTAGAATTTAAAAATGGAATAATAGATAGGGGTTCTATTTAAAATAACAGAATAAGTAAGCGTTTTCCTACTTTTGGAACACGCTGTATAGTCAAAAATATTTTTAGGTTATGCAGCATTGAATTCCCTAAAACTTCTGTATAAAAGATTTTTTTCCTAATATAAAAAAAATAGAACTGTAATCAAAAACCCAGTCTTCGGTGGAACACCCTGTATTATTTATACTTGTAGTTGAAATGGCACATGCGTTATAGAGGATACTAACAGATTTGGCACTCAGAAATCGTCAATTTCTCAATGGGCAGCTCAAACGTGGCCAAATTATTGAGACCGACACTCATGCTGGCCAAGTTGGTATTCTGGCAATGCACCATGATCCCATCATCACTTTCTCTTACGCATTTGCAGGGATGCAACAATAGGCTCTCCTTTGGACAACGGTATTTTGGACCTGGAGGGATATATTCGGAATATGCAGATCCCAGCAGTGCCCGATAAGTAGAGCAATATTAATGTGGTCATCGTTTATAACTGGAAATAAGACAGATATTTCTGATAAATAAATATTAAAGTTGCTGGAATTTCCAGATTAGTTTTTTATATTGATAGATAGTAAACACATTAATCAAACTTGAATTTCTCGCAAATATTTTTAGTAATATTCAGATAAATAACTGTTAATATAGTAGCCTTTTTAAATTAACATGTCCATACCCGTTTTTCCTTAACTGTACCTACGTTTAACCCTTTTTAGGTTATCAATAGTTACTGTTACTATCTTTACAATTCTGATTAAAATGAATTATGGATTACGTAAAATGGAAAATATATTTCAAAGTTAGATTTTTAACCATATAAAATCGGTCACAAACGGTTTTAAGCTCATTTTACACTCTCAATAATTATGATTATAAATACCGTTATATTTCTAACCAGAACATTTCTATTTATATACAGAACATCTACTGTAAGTTTAATATTATCTAAGTTTATTGTTATTTTAATCCATTAATGGCCAAAGTATCAGAAACGAACCATAAACAAAATATTTTTTTTAATTACTTCTTTTTTAAATAATTTTTGGGGAGCGAAGTTGTACACCTATTTTTAAATTAGTTTTAATTCATATATTCTGCCATAATATCGCTAATATTATGGCCATTATTTTTCATCTAAACAATGTAAATTATTATTATCGTTCTGTATTTTGCTCTTACTTTTATGGTAAATAAAGTATACATATATTTTTTTTAAACAAAATTTTAATTATTTTTGTGCTTGGCCATTAAGGGGTTAATATTTTGTGTTGAAATGATCGATTACTGGATATTTAAATTTGGTTGTTTGAGGATGAGGGTCGTCTACAAATGAGCTTAAAACATGAACATTTTTGGTATTTACTTTTTATGTTTATTTACAAAACATTAACAATGTATTACAATTAATTACAATATGTATACTTCATCCATATTTATAGCATAAATACAAATTTTAATGGCTACTATACTGTAAAAAAAAGTATATACAATTTAATATATAAATTAGATTTACTGCCATAAATAATATATTTTAATAACAAGCACATATTAAATGTGCAAATACTGAATTTTCATCAAGAATCAAATTTTTTACATCCGCAAGCAATTGTTTATATAAATATCTCTCAACTTTCCTTTTAACTCACCTTATTTAAAATTCCAAGTAAGAAAAACAAAATAAAGATACTATATACACACAATATGTTTTTCACATTTATTTTTAAAGAGATATTAAACAAATTTTGTACAATTATTTACAAAACTTTAACATTGTCGCACCAACTTTCTTTCCGTTCACATTGTTAATATTCCCCGTCTTGCAGCTATTGAAAATCCTTTGACTTTTACTTTACCAAGGTAAACCGCTGGCATTAAGTATAGAATTCACGTTCTAAAACAGTTATACACAAACATTGGTGGGAAGTCCGTTATGATATCAAAACTTATCTTTTATTGCATCTAAAGTAGACTGAAGACGAAAGAATATTTAATTTTTAAATAAATACAAATAATTTACAATATAGTATTGTTTTTTCAATTAAATCTAATAAAATATGAAATAAATTCCTTAAAAATTTAAAATAATGTCAAATGAATAAACAGCGCCATCTAGTATGTAATGTACATATGATTTAGTTCGGTGCATTTACAGATCCCTTTACGGAGTCATCTAGAATTCAAGTCTAGATATACAACCTCCAACAGATGGCGCCTTATGTATTAAAAAAATATATTTTATTTTATGGATTAGAATTGAATTATCTTAGCTATTGTAAAATTAAAAGAATATATATGTACGTATATAGAATTGGGTTAGTGTATTTAGATGGTTAAACCCTTTGTTAGCGAAGAATTTTTCTAAATATATACATACGTATTTTCATTACAATAACTCCAACATAAAGAAATAATTTTAAACATTTTTATAACTTTAAAAAAACGATAGATATCTGTCTGTTTTCTACAATTACCCAAATATGCCTTAAACTATTTTAGACGCATCATAATCTCACACAAAATATAATAACGTCTTTCTACAATTTCTTTCCCAATTGAAATACGTTCTGGTGATCCTAGTAGCTTCACAAAACACTTCGTAGATTCTCCAATTTCCACTTTCAGCAGCTAGCTGCCTCTCTATCGAGCTCCGAAAATGAACTGCTCACCCGGTAATCAATTTTCGATCGAACATCTATAAAGTACCTATTCGGAATGGTTGTGGGAAAGTTTTAAGTGATTCTACAGCTACACAAATACAACGGCGAACTATCTGGGAGGAAGGAAGCCCGAAGTATTTACTAAGCTTCAAGTTTGAAGCTTGAAACAGATACTAAAGGAGAGCTTTGGGATTCCTGTGTGTTCTCTGAGGCGACTAGTTTCAGCTAAAATTAGTTTCAATTTAGTAAAAATACTAAGTAAATTAAATACGGTAGAAATCCACTGAATTTTTGAAATAGTTTGAATCGAAATAGTTTCTAAAGTGCGGTATTTTTAAATAATCAAGTTATTATAGAAAAATGTTCACTTTAAAATTATTAATTTAAATATGTAATGAACTATATATCACAAGAATAATTTAATCAAAAATCCGCACGAGTGTATCATGAGTATTCTAGTAAACCAAATTCAAATTTCCCGCAAATATTTAGTAACTTCAACATTACAGCACAAAGTTACCTACGATTTTGTATTACATTAATATGTAGCTAGTTGAAGTTACTAAATATAACAGTCGGAATAATTATAATTATAATTATAAACTAATAAACTCTACACTTAAAACTATATTTACGCGATTATGCGATATCTAGTCAAAAAGTTTGTGTTCATTAGGTTGATGGAAACACGATGGAAATGCCCTAGTGGTGGGCATAATCGAATGACTTCGATAACAGAATCATCCATAATTGAGTGATCGTAATAATCAAATGATCATCCGATTATCATTAATTGGAAGAAGATGAAACCTACCATCTTCTTTTGTGCATAATTTTTCCCAATTCTTAATATAATGACCTTTTTTTAAGTTCTTTTCTATGTATTATTCCATACAATCATCGAAACAATCATTCCAAGAAAATTCGTCATTCGATCATGTTCATCACTAAAATGCGCACATGTTCAATTTATTATTTTTATTTATTATTTAACAGGTACGTAATAATGCTATTGTAATAATTAATTGCTTAATAATACGAATTAAAATCGTTTTGTGAGAGAACAACTTCTTCGAAATCACTCAGAATTAGTTAAATAAGTAAAAGGTTGCGTATTTTAGAGACTAATAAACTGCATTTGAACACATTTACAGTTTCCGAAGGGCTTCGAATATACACGAAATTACTGAAAAACATGCTGATATTTTTATGTTTTTGACACAGAGTTTTGAAAATATGAAAAAAAGTGTATTAAGACTTTTTATTATAAAATAACTTGGTTATAAGTTTCTGTAATCAGATTTACAATACAAAGTTTCGGCTCTGAAGAGACATAATCGACCTTCCTTTTTTAAATACGATCCTGTATATATATATATATATATATATATATATATATTTTAAGTTTTCTATACTAAATAAGATGGTAACAATATTTTTTTTTTCTTATTTTTTTTGTGCTATTGGCACAACAATCGGCAATACAATTCTGGATAAAAGGAATAAGCTTTATGATTCTCGTAAACATGTCATTTATTTATTTAATGTATTTTCTCTCTAAAGTACAGAATTTTTTCTCTATTTAACCGACTTTACACATGATCCCAGGGCAACATATCATCCAGCAATTATCAAAAACTTAATTAAGCTAATACACTTAAGTCCGCGAAAAGAACGACTATCGAGTATTCCTAACAAATAAAAACGACAATTTGTGTTCAATATGCTTAATTGGTTTGCTACCAAGATTTCCAGACCTAAGGCAATTGGATTTTTATGTATGAGATTTATAAAACAAAAAAACCATGTGTACTGCTACCAGCGAATTCTCAGGGCGTATTAAGTAGTAGCAATTTCCCAGAGCATGAGACCAGATTGAATAATAAAAAAAAGTAAATATTGTTTATAAAAGATTATTGATATTAAATAAAATAAATGATTGCAAAGTACCAAAGGATGGGGAAGAGGGATAAATAAAACAACGTTTATAATTTATTTCCCACGCTGCGACTGTAGGAGTCGTTTCGGCCAGTGAGGCGCCGGAGAGGTGTCGGATTGAGCGCCACTGGGTTGAGTCAGTTGTTGCCTTCCTTGGCCCGACGCTGTCGCCCGGTACTTTAGCCACAGCCCAGAATGGCTATTTTCCAGTAGGGGAAACAAGGGATTGGTACTTGCAGAATTTTGGATTTATAAATAATTAAATTGAATGAAAAAGTTAATTAAATGAAAAAGAAAAAAAGAACTAATGCGCCAAGGATGATAAAATTGAATTAAATAAAACTCAGAAAAACTATATAAACAGTTATATTAACAGTTGATTAGGTGAAGCCAAACATTAAATGATTACAAAGTATAAATACACGAAATGAACTTTTGGGAGTGACGTGTTATTATCAAAAATTTGTATTACAAAGAAACAAGAAAATAAAATCTACCTACTCGATCGAGCATGCAATTGAATACGACCTACCATTGTTTTAATGTGAAAAGATGAAAGAAAACAAAAATTAAAATAATTTCAAAAGTTACGTTAAATTGAACAATGAAAGCAAAGACTAAAATATCAAAAATTACGTTAAATTATTCTGACTCCAATGGTAGTTCGTTACTACAAATACAAAAGAAAATAAATCTTAAAATTAACTTACATTTAAAACAATGCGCAAACGGTTGATTGCCACCAAACACCTCGGGGAGGAAGAAGTGGAAGAGAGCCGGTGGATGAAAGAAGAGAGCCCGTGTCCAGGTACGACTTAGGGACGCTGCTTGGGAGATCCGCGTCAGCGGGGTCCAGGAGAAGCTTTCGTCGCCAAAATACAATAACTCAAAAACGGCTTCCGTGGAGTGGTTTCCTTTTGACCTGATATCCCCCCACAGGGGTTACCGAACGGGTAATTTTGGTCAAAAAGGGGTACGGCAGAGCGTCGCCTCTTAGACGGTTAGGTCTACACACTTAGCGGGCTGGAGAGTAAGTCCAATGAAAAGGGAGAGGAATCTAGTTCCCGCGCTATGCCATTAAGTAGCCAATAGGATCCGAGTATTAAGGGTTTGCACGTGGTCTTGTTTGTGCGAAATTTCTAACGTTTCAAGTACAGTGCGCACAAAAAAATGTGCAGCAATTAACAAAATGAATAAATTCGGAGCTAATTATGAACGGAGTTTAATGAAATTTACAAAACAAATGCATCTAAATAGATACTAAAATTTGACAATTTAAGAATTTAGAAAATGTTAAAGATAAAGCGGTAGATTTACAAAAAACAACTTCAAGGTCAAACGTGACGTTATATGAAATAAGTAAATAGCGAAATTCTCGGTAACTCGTAAAGGTCAATGAATTTAGATGGTTTCAGATAAGATAGTGTACAGTTAGGGAAATAAGAAAAGGTGCGCAATGCTTTGAGATTGAAAAATGAAACAAAAAATAGGCGGCATTAAAATGAGTTAAAGACGGAATAGGTAAATGAGTAGTAAGATAAGTTCTAACAGTCCTTAAAAAGAGATAAAATAAGAAAAGGTGTTTTCAACACGTAACAGTACGCGAGAAAGATCAACACTCGTGAAAAACTGATTGAGCGTATTCCTGGAGCTGCTGAAATATTATGACATAACTTACAAACGTTCAATATGCCTGACGCTATAACAAGGCGTCTTCAACTATGTTCACTTGAAAATGTTGGACACATTCAATTTTTTTTTTATATAAATTCCATTCTGCTTGATTTTAATCCTTCTCTTGTAATAAAAAGAGTTATTTCCATCAGTTAATTAAAAAATACCGAAGGTTGTTTACTTTATAATTCAGAAATGTTAGGTTATTTTACTTGACTTTCGGACACTTGTTTAAGTTGCGGGTCAGAAAAACTTTATTCTTACCTAATTATTATGTTGATTATGATTACACAGAGCCGAAATATTGTATTATAAATCTAATTACAGGAATCTTTAACCAAGTTATTTTAAAACAAAAAATCTCAATATTTTCTTTCCATATTTTTAAAACTAAAAGTACTGTGTTAAAAATAGTAATACGTTAACTTTATCGCTTCAATCACATATCTTCGAAAGCGTTTGGAATTTGCTTCTTCCTTTTCATGGATCTTATTAATATTTAAAATATGTATAGTTTCCGAGATAGCAATAATGTTCTTATCAAAGACAACCTGTATATCCGAAATGGCATTTAGCTAAGTTCATCAAGATATTTTGTTCAGAATTAGGGCAGATACAACGTATTATTTAAATCATCGGCTGGATTCAGCCTTTAGGTAATTTACTACCGAATATTTATACTACGTAGGTTTGATATTTATAAATAACCAGATATTAGATTTTATTTATCTTTTCTGGGGGGGTTTAGCAAACGCAACAAGAACATTTAAACAATAAAAATTGGTTAATTGACAAAGTCAGGATCTATCCTTCTGATAAGTTCGAAGTAACTAACAAAAAATGGAGTTAGTTTGACGCAGTTATAATGTTAAAGTTACCCAGAAGGTAAAATTTTAATAAAAAAAATTCATTCGATCTGTCATTGATTGTTGCAATCACATAGCAAGCCTCGTCATCCATTTGTGCATAAATATACAAATAAACATCAACAAGTTATAAAATTGTATTTTTAAAGGTATTTCAATGTGTTTTTTTTTTTTTATTATTATAGATGGTTTGAATGATCTGGGTAGACATCATGGTACATCATGGTACAATGAGCACCAAGCTCAAGTGCCCGGACATCAAGTGCCCACCCTAACCTGAATGAATGAATGAATGAGTAGACAACAGGCAAATATTTTAAACCTCAAAAAATTTTAAATACTCCAGAACTTTTCCAGACATTATAAGTTTGACTACAAATTTAAAAGAAATAGTCAATTGATTCAAATATGTAGGCGCATTTAACCCAATTTTCTACAATATTTACTCCAATCCAGTTTATTTATTTTTTTTTAACAAATACTGTGTACACACTTGAATGAACACATTGGATTCGAACATCTGATACTTACTGACTTAATTGAGAGAAATAAATATATATATGCCCATACATAAACAAGTCACCTGCTTGGGTCATTGAGTATTTCATTGATGTAGTAATTTCTTTTTCTCTCTGCGCTTAAAATTTTAAGAAAATTACTTGCTTCTATATATTTGTTTACTTCATCACGAAAAATTGCCGCTATTATATGATCAGTCATACTTTAACTTTACATAAAAACATTGGACGCCTCAAAGGCCTATACGCAGATTTTTTTGGCAAACAACTTGATTCCATTGACCCTCACCCTCTTCCTAATCTCTTAACCGCCCCCGAAAATATCCACTTACCAGCCATCCTCAATCAACCCTAATATACTGCGCTAGCCAGAACTATTCCCCCCTTCCCCTTCTGGGTGTTCCTCGATTCAGCTTCCGTTTAACGGCGAAACATAAAAAAATAACGTCTCGAAGAGCGTCTTCTCTGAAAAAAGATACATTTCGGGCGCCCCCAGCTCACTGCCACGTTGGCGCCGTTCTCACACCAACCGCCTTCAGACTGCCGCCGTCGACATCTCCGTCGTGTCGCCACGTAGCGGCAGCACTGGCGGCAAGCTAAAGTGCCCGGGTTAGACAACAACATCCATCGGATCTGCGCTGGTCCCCGGGCGAAATAACAAATTGTTATAACCGGAACGCGACAAAAAAGAAGAGGAGGCGGCATCAGTATGAGGGGAGAATCGCTGTTCTGTTTGGATGCGATTTCGTGGGGGCGGCGAATTACTGTGTTTGGATTTCGAATGTTGCTTAAATTGTGGAAGAGAAAAACTAACAAAAGGAAACTACGTTTTGTTGTAATATCTTTGTTTGGTTCAATTCAAATTGAGGGAGTTTTTCAAATATTAATTTGGAAAAATAATGATTTAAGCGTGGTCGAGGGTGAATAGAAGTGTTAAGCAAACTCCTGCCAAAGGAGGCGACTAAATTACGAACAAAATGGCAACAAGGCAAAAGACTTGAAGTTTCATTCTTAATAATTAAATTCAAAATAATGCTTTGGATGTGTTATATGTGTCATGTTGTATGCATTAGTTATTAGTTGTGTTGAAGTTGGTAGCATTGACAAATAAAGTTAGTTACATTTGTGTCATGACTAGAGAGTGGCATTTGTAACCTCGATCCCTTAACAGGATGTATACAACGATATGGAGACCGATCACCATTTACGCATCAGTAGCTTGGAGCAAAAGAACTAATCTAGTCACTGCGAGAATTAACCTCTCGAAAGTACAAAGATTAGCATGCGTATGCAATATAACTGGGTCTTGCCTTGGAGATATAATTGCCCAACAACAGCTATCGAGGTAGTACTAGCTCTAAAAAAAATTCAGCTTTGTGAAGGAATTCATCACAAGCGTAGTAACAAGAGCGACTGCGATCATAACACCATCTCTAAATTGGACAGAAATGCCATCAAATGGTACACTGATGGCTTCAAAACGGCAGAGGGAACTGGAATAGAAATACATAGGCCTAAGAACCAAATACTTTGAAAGCTTGGGAAATTACCCAAGTATTTTCCAGACGAAAATACACGCTATTGAAAGATGCGTTCAGTTCAATATTTATAGAAATTATCGAAAGCATGAGATTATCGTCATGTCTAATAGTCAAATAGCCATCAATGTGCTGAGCTCACATAAAATCAGTTGCAAGATGATCTGGGAATGCCAAGATAAATTAAATGAGCTAGGCAAAAGGAATAAAGTAACCCTCCTGTGGGTTCCTAGTCACACAGGAGGGGAAGGAAACAAGATAACGGATAATCCCGCAAAAAAAGGGGCTGGAATACCTTTTGTATGGCCTGAACCCTTTTACGGGATAAGTAGCAGTACAATACTGAAGAAACTGAAAAGAGAAATGGAGCAGAGAAAATCTAATTATTGGGAGAATCTCCAAGCAATGAAGCAAAGTAAAATTCTTCTGGGAACTTATAACCAGAAGAGGTTTGACGTAGTAAGCTGAGTAAGAACAACGTCATTGTGAACTGAAAGGACATCTGAGTAAGTGGAAGTTATCGTACACCTACAGAAAACTATTTTCCTTGAAATTTTTGGAATTAAATTTGTCGCATTGTATTATATATAAAATTAAAGTGATACATATAGAGAGTTATGCCAAAAAAAGTTCGTGCGTTGTTGGTCATCTCGTAATTATAAATTAGTTTTTCACGGCTTGGCAAATCAATGTGTTTATGTTTGCCAATGTTTGCAATTGATTATTATCATAAAGTGTCTGGTTACAGTTGTAATTAGTTATCAAACACGTATTGTTAAAGATAATTACAACGTATCCAAAATGGCCTTTCCATCCAAAAACACGTAACTTTGTTTTTTTTTTCATGTAGTTTACTTAAAGATTGCTTTACCTAAGGATTACTTAAAGATGACCACCAATTGCTGCCAGGAAAACTGTATTATTACGGCATTAGAGGTAATGCATACAATCTGCTGAAGTCCTATCTTTCAGAAAGGCACCAATATGTTCAAGTGAGGTCACATATGCCTGCAATAAATACTAACGTAATCGGAGTACGCCAAGGATCTATTTTGGGCCCGCTACTATTTGTCATATATATTAATGATGTGGCAGTAAATATCTCTGCTGATGTCACGTGCCTATATGCAGATGACACAACGCTGGTCACCAAAGCCAAAAGTAACGTTGAATTGCACGAAGGAGCTCTAAATATTATGACAGAGGCGGAAACATGGTTCGCAGTTAACAAGCTGAAGCTCAACCCAAATAAGACCGAACACCTTGATCTGACCCTAAATAGAAGTACAAGTAACAACAGCATTAAAATGTTAGGCATACATATTGACAGCAAACTCACTTGGTTCACGCATATAAGTCAACTGGCCACTAAGCTGTCTAGTGCTGTTTACAGTGTGCGGAGAATGAGATATCTGTCCACCCATCAAGCTGCAAAAATGACTTACTTTGCTAATTTTCTTAACGTAGCTACTTATGGCATACAGTTTTGGGAGATGGCTTCCGAGGCTGAGCGCATTTTTCTTCTCCAAAAGCGCGCCGTGAGGGCTCTATGCAACCTAGAATGGAATGAGTCATGTAGAGAAGCATTTATACAGGAACGGCTACTCACCTTGCCATGCGCATATATACTCACTGTTAGCAAATATATACACACTAACCAAACAAAATTTAATAAAAATGGAGACACACATTCTTATAACACCCGTAAAAAAGACTTTTTAAAAGTACCGTACCATAGAGTGTGCGCCACTCAAAAATACGCAGATTTTTGGGGATCAAAAATTTACAATCATTTGCCAAATAGTATACGACTTCTTTCAAGCAACAGATTTATTATAGCTTTAAAAACTCATTTACTGAATGGAGCCTATTATTCAGTTGAGGAATTTTTAAATTCTGAATTTGTTAATTAAGTGTTTGTCATGCATGTGTATACAATGTCCTACGTCATTTACACTATATCTGTATATATGATATATTTTCTCCTGTTTGTATATATTATATAAGATTGAAAAAAGGAAAATTAGAAAAACAAGAATAGGGGTGAGAAAAAATAGTATTTCTTAACCAGCTAGCCTGTGGGTGTGCCACTGTTCTTTTTTCAATCTAAAATGTACGGCTGCTAATAAGGAACGATCTCGTGTTTACCCAATCCCGATATCTCTTCTCGTTTCCGAAATATTGCAAAAAATGAGTTTTTTGGAGAAGAATTTGAGCCTGGAAACAAATATGGGACGCTAAAAAAATACATGTCAAATAGTTTTCAATTAAAACATGCCTCGCTATATCGGCCCCAGAGGGTTAATGATTCACAATACGGATCATTAACCCTCCTAAATCCATATAAATTCTATGAAAAAGTAGCATTGGTTTGTCTCGTTTTTTATATCTCCAGTGCAAAGTCTATTTTACCCATTATTTATATCATTATTTAGTCCACCTTTCGCAGATACAGTAGACGCAGTTCATCTGCTTTATTGAAGTACATGGGTTGGAGCGCACGTTCTGAATACATTGCTGCCGCACCGGAAAATTTGCCCAACTTTACTAATGACATTCTCACCGTAAACAAAGTTTATACCCCCAAATGATACTGTAGCCTAATAAGAAATACATAATTGATTTAATATTGAGAAGATAATGAAAATTTTATATAAAACTACAGAAATTGTTGAAAATGTTGTCCGTTGACGTTTAAACACAAACCGAAATCGTGGAGCAGTAAGTGTACCTTTAAAAAAAAATGGGACCCACTAATTCTCCTCTCCCACAGTTTAGATTATTTTGGAAACATTAGCAAAATTCCACTCGTCTTGGATAATCCACTGGAAGAAGCTCTTGAAAACATTGCAGCTTATATGCATGATAGTGTAAGGTTTCCTTCAGAAGGAGTTGACATCTGCCATAAGACAAATTCGTCCAAAATGGCTTTTCCAAACTTTTGGCCAAACTTTCAGTTTTTGACCGACGCTACCTTAATATAATTTAATAAAAGTTTTGGAAGATTTGACACAAGCATTCAGATTGAATGTCAAGTAATAAATGGCATGATGTGTTAGTGGCTAAAGTTCTAACTTTAACTTTATACAGTCAGCTTTAATTATGATTTTTCTTGATAGCTCGTTAGTTTCTGTCCATTGCGTGAGGGGGGTATAAAACTTTTTTGGGCTAGGGCTCATGTAGGTACAATAGGTAATGAGAGCGCGGATCAATTAGCGAAAGAGGCGGTATCTAGGGGAGATAGCTTGATTATTAGATTTGGGCTAATTTCGGCTAGTGTAGTTAAAAAAGCGTTTAGGGATAAACTTGATAATGATTGGCAGAGTAGGTGGGATAATACCTTAAATGGGAGGTGGACTAGGAAATTTATCGGTAGCGTTACACGTTTTAGGGAAATGAGGGTTAATTTATCGTATCAGGCGGTAGAATTAATAACAGGTCACGGTAATTTTAAATCATTTTTATGTAGAATTGGTAGGGTTAATGATTCGCTTTGTGAGTGTGGTGGGGTAGATATAGCGGGGCATGTCTTATTTGAATGTGCACTCACTGATGAGTGGCGGTCGCGTACGGAGGTTAGGACATTAGCTACAGGGTTAAATTGGCCGCGACACGAAACAGATATTAGAGATAATGAGTCGATCGAATGGTGGGAATTTTTTAGTAATGTTGCTAAAGAACTAGGTAGGCTACGGCATGATATTTAGATAGTTAGTAGGGTAGCACGCTTATAAATGAATATTTTATGCTCTTTAGTGGTCGGAATTGGTGTTAAACTATAATTATTTAAAATATAAATATTTATTTAATTACTCTTGGTTAGTATAATTAGGATTAAGTTATTATTAAGTATTAGAATAGGTACTGCTGTTGTTTTGTTTGTTTTTTAGGTCATCATCTTTCCTGTTCAACTTCTGAATGCGTGAAAAGGGAGCAGTTACGCGAGAACGGTAAGGCTGTCGGAATTTGAGGAGATGTGGAGGCTGCTTCTTCGGCACTCAGAAGGATAATAATAATTTGTGGCTATCAGTAATAAGGTCTGGGACTTCTTCCCAGATCCTCCCAGAGTAAGGTTTTTGCCATGGTTTGCCCTTACTCCGTGGCCATTGATTTTATATAAGTATATTATATATAATCAGTGTCCTTGGCGAATGCTGGGAGATAACGAAAGTCGTTCCATGGGCGCATATAATAATAACTGATAGCTGACTGATTTACAGTAGACTCGCGATTGTGTGAACTAATCACATTTTACATTTTTTTATCATTTCTCAAAAGTAATATTCGTATGGTCGCGAGGCTACTGTATTATATTTTTGTTAATAAAAATCATAGGGAAGTTATTTAGTTAGAGTAGGATCATTTCAATTGTTATGGAACCCATATAGTACTTAGAATAGGTAGCCTCGTGTAGTACCTTTTCAGGTGGAGCACGGGGTTAGGATGATTTGTAATAATTTAGTTTTCATAAATAAAGTGTCCATTTTAGAGATAATTGGAAACTCATTTAGGATAATCTCATAGTAATCACATCTTACAGTGCACGTTCTAAAATCAAGGAATTATGAGACATTCTTTCATATTAATGCCATTTAGCAAATTGAACTAACCGGCTAAGAGAAAGCCAAATGAAATTGGGTTTTTCAATTTCTTGTTTTTAGTATATCCAGCGATTTTACCTACTATAAATAAAACGTAAAATAATTTTTACTATTAGGACGTGTATACAGACTACGAGTCGCCACCATATAACCGGCGATTTCAAATTTTAAACCATCCTTTTGCGGAAATTCGCTCCGCAGCAATAACGATCAGAGCTACGGCGACGTGGCGCCCTTGGTCGGCGCCAGGAAACTTCCCGGAGTCCCGGATTTTCGCATCTGTATCCATTTCTATACGCGCCGAACGAACGTCGCGCGCGCGAGAGATCCCCCCGGGCCAAAGCTACTGGCTGCTGGATGCTGGATATGATAATAGTTTTATTTACTTTATTTATGGATGTTTTCGACTGTTGGAGATGTTTCGACCCTATTCCCTCTACCCTTCCCTTCGTCCGTCCCGTT
This sequence comes from Protaetia brevitarsis, assembly GCA_004143645.1. Taxonomy (NCBI): domain Eukaryota; kingdom Metazoa; phylum Arthropoda; class Insecta; order Coleoptera; family Scarabaeidae; genus Protaetia; species Protaetia brevitarsis. The sequence continues at coordinate 47,041 of RXPK01000375.1, forward strand.
CCGTTCTAGGATTCGCGTCTCCGTTTCGGGAAAATGACATTTGTCAAAATAACAAGGGCGCCCTCTGTGGCGTAACCGACCGACCCGACTCTATGCCCACCCTACCGATTGTAGTGGGAAACGGGGAAACTTTTTTTCTTCTCTTTTCTACACAGACGCCGCGCAGTTCATTTCTTCTGGTACCAAGGATTGGCAAGCGATGCGTCTTTGTTTTTCCTAGCACGCTCCGATAACTGCGATCTTCCGCGATAAGCCGGGAAAGGATGGATACAATAAAGGCTTCATAGTCGATTAAATCTTGGAAATGTTTTCCATGTTTGTTGTATGTATATGTGTATGTTTTGCGTGAGCTTTGTATGTATATACACATTACATACTGTGCGGAAACGTGTTAGACCCTGAATATATTTTTTCCTTGGAAATTGCCTCAAAGCAGGCGGTTTAATTAAGGGAATTTAACTAAAATTATGATGCTAGCACAGCGTTACAGAGTACATACTGCTGTGGTTTGAACAACCCATTTTTCGCTGTGTGTATTTTAAGTTGCATATTACGGTTGTTGTGATTTGTTGATTGTTTGAACAGCTGATTTTCAATTTACCGAGAATTTTCACAATTTTGTTTTGTTTTGTATAAGTTTAGTTTAAGAGTTTATTGTATGATTTTAAAATTGTAGTGTTAAGATTTTTCAATTAATCCAGTCATTCAAATGTCCATTGTTCGCTTGTGCTGATTTAATGCGTATTGTATTTAATATTGTCGTTGTAATATTATACGTCTGCGTTGTACGAATTTTGAGAGAGAGATTTTTGTAAGAAAAACAATTGTAGGATTTTTGTAAAGGACTTCCTTGTTCGACTATTCGTGTGAGTAGACGTATTTCTTAAATATTTATTGCTATTTTGTAATTCATTTTATATTGTAAAAAATTATATTCTTCTTTAATTATAGTGAATCAAGGAATTATTTTTGTAATAATTGTTAGTGTATTAAAGTGTACACTTTGTAGATATAAGATCAATAATTATTTTTTTTTTTTTGTTTAGGAAGAATTATTTTAGTTTTTTTTTCTCATTTATCTTTAAAGAGTTAATTTTTCTGTTTGTCTATTTTGCTGAATCATTTTATTTTTTCTATCACCTCTTTTAGGTGAGTAGAAGCATTGCTCTTTCATTTAGCTTCTTCATTTTTGTAAATTTCTAGTATTTGCCCACGCTTAGATTTTAATTTGAGAAACCACGTGGATAGAATTTCAATGATATTGAATAATATTCCTGAACAAATAAAACATTTCGTTTTAGCTTTGCATAGGAAATAGCATTGTCCTATTTTTAAATTAGAGTCTAGTGCAGTTTTTTTTTTAAGCCAGAACCTTCAGTTCAGGGTTTTTTTCTGCACATTTGTATTTTAGCCCGTTTTGTTGTAATAAATTGATTGTTTAGATAGATAGATAGATAGATAGATAATTTTATTCGTGCGTGACAAAAAAAAATCGTAAGGCACATGTCAGATTAAAATTAACAAAGAACATTAAACATTAACAACAGACAAAGATATTAAACATTGACAACAAACAAAGATACAAGTACAGGTCCGGAGCCAGGGACACACGCTACTCTACACCCACAGTAGTTATATTACTAATGAATTCGTGTATTTCATAGTAAGGATTATCAATTAAATAAGTTTTAATTACTTTTTGGAACATTATGTCATTAAGATCTTTCCATTTAATAGGAAGTAAATTATAAAGTTTTAAAGAAATATATCTAAATGAGTTTATGTTTTTGGTTAGTCTAAATTGTGGGTTAGGATATAGTTTATTTCTGGTATCGTACACCGTCTGGCGATAGTAAGAGTCCAAGTTATTCCTGCAGTAGATCAGACATTGTAAAATATATTGATTAGTAATCGTTAAAATTCGAAATTTTTTAAAAAAAGGTCTGCAAGAATCTCTATTGTTGATGTTTGAAATTATTCTGATTGCTCTCTTTTTTAAGAGCAATATCTCTCCACGATGTGCGGACCCCCCCAGAGGAGGACACCATAGCTCGCAACGGAGTGGAAAAGAGCATGATATGCCATCAACAAAGCATCTTTGGTAATAACATCTACTAAATTTCTTAAAATGTATATGACAGTTGATAAGCGAGCGGCTAGGGCATCAACATGTGCTCCCCACGTCAATTTTCCGTCCAAGGCCAAACCGAGACACTTGACAGGTGCGTTATTAGAGTGATCCATACAAGGATTTAAAGACAATTTTTTGTGTCTTGTCTCTGTTGAGGCACAAATTAATACTTACAAAATAAGATTCAGCTTGCTTAAGAGCTTCCTCCGATAGATCATTAAGTTGTTCTATTTTCTTATGACTTATTAAAACGGTAGTATCATCGGCATATGCCACGTGTTTAACATTTACAAAATCACTGATGTCGTTAACATAGATAATGAAAAGAATGGGGCCTAAGACGGAGCCTTGAGGGACGCCATACAAATTATGTTTCAAAGATGATGTTTCGTTGTTTTTAATAACACACTGATATCTGTTTTTAATAAAACTCTCAATAAATGAAAGAGAGGGCCTCTGATTCCGTAATGGGCTAGTTTTTCCAATAATAAATCATGTGATAGACAGTCGAATGCTTTGGTCAAATCCAAAAATTCACCCATGACTACATTACCCAATTCCAATTCATCTGTAATATATGTAATAATGTCCACTAGTGAGCTTATAGTTGATCTACCGGAACGGAAGCCGTATTGAGAATTACTTAAAACATTTTTGTTTTCTAAGTATTTAACAAGTCTATTTTTAAAGGCAGTTTCTAATAACTTAGATAATATAGGTACAAGAGATATAGGTCTATAGTTGTTCGGCGAGGAGTGATCGCCCTTTTTAAATATCGGAGTAACTTTATTTATTTTTAAACACTCTGGAAATATCCACTACTAAAGGAAAGGTTAATTAAATACGTTAAATGATCGGTTAAAACATCTTTACCCAATTTTAAGCAAGCACTGTGTAAACCGTAATAGTCCAAAGATTTACTATTACTCAGTCTATGAATCATTGTACCCACCTCATCTCGATCAACGGGACTCAGAAAAAAAGATGAAGGAGTGCTCTTGGCTCGCACATGATTACTGTGACCTTCGTTACTCGCAATTAGTTTCTTAGTTATTTGATTACCAATGTTACAAAAATGATCATTTAGTTCCTCCGCAGAGATAGTACAAGTATTGATGTTATGTTTAGGTTTAATAATTGACCAGGAAGCCTTTAATTTATTCTTCGAAGATATAACAGAGGTATTATAAGCTAGCTTCTCCAGCTTTAAATTTTCCCTATATTTCTGTTTAAAGTTGTTGTAAGCATTCTTGGAAATAATATTAAGTTTACTAAGTTCATAAAGCCACAGCAACTCATCTCTCATAGCCCTAGCTTTGTCTGAGTATTTAATATTTCGTTTATTAGACACTTTAATTAGCGTCACTGGGTTAAAAATTCTGTTCTTTTATTTTATATTAAACCTTTACAATTTTTCTCGTAATTAAGAAAATCTGATTTCATTCACTCACAATTTACTTTTCGTGGTTAGATTAAAGTTTTAATTCGCGAGGATAACTCTGAGATTAATAGTTATTTTGTTCATTTAAAATCTTTTCCGTTGAGCTAGCTAATATTTTGTTTTCTTTTTCATTTTAAATTCAGTTTAGCATTTTTATTTATTTCATTTAATACACAGCAATACGTTGAGAAAAATACTGGACCTGATATCAATAATCCACATTCATTGAGTGAATTTTCATCGACAGAACAAAACGTGTCATTGTTATGATAAAATATTATTTGCAGCCTTTGGTTAATTAATAACAAGATTCTTTAGTGAAATAAATTAGTTTTCATTATTATAACAAATCACTGTACAATCAAATTCATGCCTCCCTAAGGTATTATGTGTCTCTGTGTTTACTTAAAATGTGCGGCTGTTGTTTCATTCAGCGCTGAAGTTTTTGTAGAGTGCTGCCTCAGATATGTTTACATTTAAATTATGTGTATTATTTGCTCACAAAGAAACTTTAGAGAGACATGAATTTTGTATTTCAGTGTACATTAGTCTATGAATAATATTTATTTTGGTAACTATATTTTCATATGACTGATAAAATAATTTTCTTAATAATATGAATATGAACGAGTATATATTGTTATTTTTACGTTTTTACAATTTTTATAAAATCATTCACGATATGATGTTATTAAATGATATCTTCTTCATTAGTTCAATGGTTTGTAATTTATTTCAACAACGAATAGATAACTTACCTTAATGAAAGTGTGAGAGTGGGGCGTGTGACCCCTAGAGGCTGTGCATCTAAACTCGTGGTCTCTTAGGGGGAATCGAGAATAATTCTTGAGATACGATACTGATGAGAGTGAATTTACTCTGGAAGAATGCTAAAGATATCTGGTAAGCAGAAACTTACATTTCTATTCCCTTTTTCTGCTTGTATGGTGTTAATAATCATCATTACATTAAATTGGTTCATTTCAAATAAATTAAAGAACTGTATTTTCATTATTTTAAAAGTATGTACCTAATACTGAGATAAATTAATTTTGTTTTAAATGTGATGGAGAGGTTTCCAATAAAATTTCTTTGAACTTATGTGTATTACTACAATACGATTTGGCTTAAATGTGTATAATATCTTCTTATAAATAGAAAAATTAAAGAGTTAGATAAAATTTATGTATTAACAAATAAATTGTTATTAGGTACATACATGTTCACACGTATAATATTCTGTCCTTGATATGAAAAAATAAATCATCTCTCACTCTCACGACTTGTGTTTAGAAAAAAAAAACTCGCTTAAAATGTTTCTAATCCTTTTTCCTTCATTTCTACAATACGCCCCTAATGACATAAATTTGAAGTGGTCCAATATACATACCCAATTGACAGCATAAAGAAAACTAATAAAAAAATAGGAATTAAATTTCACTATAGGTAGTTCTAGATGTCAATATTTTAATACCCTACAGATAATTGCGAAGTTCTCGTGTCCATGTTCATAATTCATATCTGATTCAGATATTGCGTTTTCGCCAACATGCTGTCAACCGCAATCGTAATGACAGAAATACAAATATTCGTAAATTACGGGTAGGATTTTGAATGAAACCGAAAAAAAACTTTCAGTTATTCAATGACAGCGACCTAACCATCACAGATATCGTTTTGTTTCTTGTAAGTAAGGTAGGCTTTGAAAATAAAAACAACAAATAATGTAGTAAACTATTTTAATTTTGTGGTAAATGAGTAATTACTACTATTTTTATTTTACCTACTGTTTATTATTCGTTGTTCTTTAATTTCAAAATCTACTTTAATACTTTCAGTGGGCGCATGTAGTGTTACTAGTTTTGGACTAACGGTTTTCGCTTTAATGCAGAAAACAAAAAAAAAAAGAGCATTATAATTTTCACGAAAGATAATGTTTGCTAAGTGGTTTAAAATGAAAATATTTGTGAACTTTCATTTATTAATACTACATACAGTCCCTTGCAACAACAATTGTCATACCGAAAACGTACTTTTCAGTTTTCGCTCTGTTAATTATGCAAAAATTGACAAATATGTTTGAGTATCAACCAGATTTAGAAATATTACTGTTGCTGTTGAGCTGCTAAAAACGAAAAAAAATGGAAATATGTAATTCAATTAAACAGTATTTGGAAAAATTGTGATTTTCATTTTGAATTTTAAGCAACTTTTTCGAATAACTTTTTTTTGATATCATGATATCATAAACTCACTTTTTGGCAATTCATGGCATATTTTTTAGATTTACCGCCATACTAATGGTCACGTGACGTCCCTAACAGCCAGAAATATTACATAGATATTTTAAAAAATATATTTTACAAATATTTTCGTGAAAGGTTTTTGAATATATTTTTCATATTTTTTTTTCTAAATATAGATAAAATATTCAATTAAAATATTTATTCCATATTTTAAAATTAATGTAAGCGCTATATTTTTTCTAAAATATTTATATGAAAATTGAGATTTTTTATGCAATCTATTTAATTTGTCAAAATGAACTAAAATTGTTCTTGGTTATTTAGAATGTATAACGTCGATAACGAAAAGTTGAAACATACATAGAGTTGTCTAAAAGGCAAGAACTTGTTTTTTCACACTCACCATACAAGTTAATAATCAATAATTCTGACATCTTTTAAGGCATATTGAAGGTTTATCAAATTAATCACTATTTTTTAATTGAAGTGTTCTAACTAAAAAAAAACAAACGTATTTATTATCATTTTATTTGAATAAGCCAATAAAAATGAAAAATACTCATTTTTAAGTCTAGCCTTGGCTGGTGCCAGGTACAACCCTATGGCTTTTTTCATATCTTCGGTAGTAGCGCTCTCATGGCGTTTCCTTGTGCCCTCTAAAACAATGCCAATTGTATTAGATCATACCATGAATAAAACATCGTACAACATTATCAACACCTACTAATACATTTGGAGCATTTACAATAATTGGAGTGGTAGCTACATTCTAATACTTACGATAATTATTTTTACTTTATTTCATAATATTTGAAATCATTCTACGTACATACAATAAAACAACACAACGTATTCTAACCTCTATTTGAGGTTATGACGCTTATCTACCGAGATGAATCTCTTAAGCAAATCAACTAGCAATTTATCTGGTAGATGCAGTACATATATGATGCATAAAATTCCTACAATTATATTATTAAACGATTTCTGTACATAGCGATATTGAGCATTCCAATTATCTTATAAATGGCATGACATGTTCAAAGTTTTGCTTACCTCGTAGTCACCACAAAACTAAAACACACCCCGCAACAATTAATTACACAGTTAACCCTAATCTGCCCTAATCGTATACTATTATAAACTATAACATGTAACGGACAAACGAATGAAAAACGTTGATAATACGCACGTGCGCGTATGCATTCTATGTACCTAATCCATAGACGCAGAAACAATACTAAATCATATAACACCGGCACCGTAATGAATAGAGGTGTTGTGTTGACGTTCGCAACTTACAAAATATTACAAATAATATAATACAAAACGCAGATATATTAATAGAAAAGTTACAGCCCTCAACTTAGATACTAATTAAATCATATTAGATATATATTATCTAATTTAATCTTTAAACTATCATTTTAAATAGGTACATACCTACTTAATATGTACGCATATTTTACCCATTTTATATTATTCGTCCTACGCACCAAATGTACCAAAGCAAAAATTCAATCTTTTTTTTATATGAAATAAATATTTGCAGAAATACAAAGCAAAATATTCTTGTAGAGTTATGAAAAATATATTGAGAAAACATTTGCAAATAAAATATTATTAATGCTACATAACATATATATTTTTTAAATGTTTTCCTAATATATTTTCTATAATATATTTTATGCATATTATATTAATATAACTAATATTCAAGAAAGATTTAATATTTTTTAAATATTTATAAAATATGAAATAAATATAGTTGGTCACTGGGGGTATGTCAAAATAAATTTTGGGATTTCTAGACATGCATAACCTATTCCCCCCTCCCCCAGAAAAAAATTTGGAATATTTTAATAATAAAAAAATTTCCCATGTGTTGCAATATTTATGCCGATCACTGTATAAAGTTCGAATCTAGTATATGATGCGTATTTGATCAATAAATATTATTCTGCAGTATTTTCCTATATTTAATTAATTATTTATTTTTTGTAATGAATATGTTATTAATTACGTTACTACAACTTATGTAAAATTCTAGCTAGTTTTAAAACTGTCGCCAAAAAATATCTTTGAAAAAAATCGATTGTGTAAACGTGTCTTTTCATTTTACTCCTCCGAATTAAAAATAGAGCATACATGTTTTCCAAGCGACTTATTCGGCAAAAAAGCCGATTCATACAGGGTAAGAGATATGTTCTTAATTTATTCGGTCTTTGTATGAAAATGGGAATGCATCAATCTCCAAAACAATTGCTCAGAATTAATAAACTAAGTGTAGTGCGGAGTGATCGAATATCTTACGTGTCCCCACATACTCTATTACCAAAACCCCTTCATTTAAGTATATTTGCGAAGCATTCACGCGCCTACACACCATACATCTATTTGTTTTCATACATCGACTTAACAAGTTGCGCATATGTATGTATACATTTCTCGCAATTCTGGTGATACAACCGGCAATAACCGCCCATAGAATTTCGTCTTCCCAGCCAGCGATTATTCCTCCCTACTTATGAATAACGTCTTATGAATAACAATAACAAAGTGACTCGTTACTTCTTCCGAGTCGTTAGCTTTTGTCCTATACGACGGGCAAGGAAAAGAACGCTTCGGCGGTGGATGGAAGTAGGGACTAGAAGGCACAGGGGTGGCGACTGCACTTAGCCGTAGATTGTCGGGGTCGGTTTATTGGATTAACAACTCCACTCGTTATAATTATACAGTCGTTTCGGTGACACTTCGTCGGCAAATTAAGGAAACCGCTATTCATCAACGTTAACGTATCCATTTTGGATGTATACGTACAAAGGTTGATGTTATTTCATTTACAAGGGAAGTAGGGGTAGTTTTTAATGACAGATGGTTTTATAGGATAATATAAATGCGTAGCGAATACCATTAAACTGGATCGTTGAAATGATTTATAACAACGATTGTTTGAAAGAGAATAAGGCTCGGTATAATTTAATAAATTTTAGCTGTTAATTCGAAATTCGTTCAAAAATTGTTTCACTGCATCTGGAGAAAGAAGAAGGAATACAACGTCTTATGTACTGAAGGAAATGAAGCGCAATTTAATCATTTATGAGCTAACCACAGAACACTAATAATAATAATATAGATATATGCCATGCTTAAACGACTTGAAGGCCACCTTTCGATTTTATCTGATAGACAGCATGGATTCAGACGTAATCCTTCCAAGATTTCACCAACTCACTCTTTTATAAATGAAGTTGTTCAAGCTCTAGGCAGCGGAATTGTGTTATCGATGTTTTCTGCAGTTTATCACGTGCTTTTGATTGCGTCCATCACGCACTGTTAGTGGAGAAGCTTCATCAGGTTGACTTTGTTTGAATGTTATTCATTGTCCTAATAAATTTTAGTTACTGTTATAAAGTTGTAATTAAATAATTAACTTAATTCATTGATGCAATAATCGTATTTTATTTACTCAATTCACTATAGAGTAAGCCTTGCAGTGATATTTAATTAGATTGCAGTAAAAGTACTATTAAAAGATTGATATCAAGCATTGGTGATGACTATAGAGACCGGATTATATGCAAAGAAAAACTGGAATATATGCGCATATATATGCATCGATTTTTGACAAAAATATGCATAAACCTGGGGCATATATGCAAAAAAATTACGACAATATGCAAAATTTTTACATAAAATAAATAAGAGCAGAAATTTAAACATTAATTTTATTGCACAAAAGTTTTTCACAACCTATTTCTAAAACAATTTATAATTAGATGTTTTTCAAAATTGTGTAAAAGAAAGTTTTGTCTTCTATCAGAATACATATGTTTCGAAATAGAAAAGCTTCTTTCAACATCCACAGATGTAATTGGTGCATTTTTTAACTTTGCAATACATTCTAAACTAAAATTAAAGTCGAAATCGTTTACTGTTTCACCTTCCAAAATTTTCTTAACTTTCTTCAATTTCAAATACCCCGCATTTTTATTTATCACTTTTTAAATTTATCGTATATAGAATTACCTATTGTACCCTTAACCTTCTTACATAGCATATCAAATTCGTCTACTATTTCGACTGATTCCGAGAGCGACATCCCTTGCGTTTCTAGTTTACGAATGGAACTTGAAACAAAGCTATAATTTGACTTAATATACAAAAGGTTTTGTAGCAATTCTGTTGATGTTACTATCTTTTTACAGTTTTCTAGAGCAATGCAGTCAGCAGTGATTTCAAGAATTACATTTTTTATTCCTTCAAAATTATCGGCGAAAAAAATTGCAGCCTCTAACCATGTACCCTATCTCGTAATAATCGGTTCAGGAGGCAACTTAACACTGGGGAAGTCGCTCCTTCTAAAATAAGATTCGTAAAGGTGCTTTTAAAAATACTTTTTTGACATTGCTAATTAAATCATTAATCAAAGGGAATTGATTCCTAATGTCTTCGGCTACGCGATTCAACCCATGAGCTAAACAAGTGGTATGAATAATGCTACTACAAAAAAGAAAAAAAAATTTGTGCGACTTTTATCATGTATGGTGCAGCGTCGGACAACATAGTAAATTTTTTTCACAAGCTATGCTTCCAGGTAAAAAGAAATTTGATAAACCTTCTTGAATGAGTTGGGCAATTGCCACATTATTTGTTTTTTTTTAATTTCTTTACAATAAATTAAATATGATTTACTTACAATATCTTCATGAAGAATTCCTATTAACAAATGGGCAATATAACGGCTACACTTACCCGTACTTTCATCTACCATGATATAAATAAGATTATTCCCTACCAATTGTTGAATTTCTGCTATTGTTTGCTGGTAACAAGATGTGACATAATTTTTTCGTAAGGTACTGTCGTCAGGTATACTATGTTTGCAATATTTTTGCAGAAATGATTTCAAATTAACATTGTTTAATCTTGCTAATGGTATGTTAGACGAAATTAATGCGTTACACAGAGCCGTATTATATTCTTCTTGTTCTGAGTTTTGTATACACATTGACGTATAGATTGCTGCACACATGCGGATCGCTTTAGTTTTTCACATTTTCCAATATGTGATGGAGTTTTAGCGTGTTGATCAATCAGGTATTTTCTCTCAGAAGACACCTACAACAACAATTGTCATTTTATATCAAATGTTAAAGAATTTAAAAACAATTGTAAAGCTTTTAGTAAAATTAAACTTACCAGTTTACTGCAAGCTCGACAAAATATTTTGTCGCCATCCTTTACCAGTTCAGGATATGGCTTAATCCGTAAAGAAATTTTGTTCGCTATACTCATTGTATGTACGCACAGTATTTAAAAACGTAACACAATTACATGCTGTTTCGCTCGAAGATATTCAATGAATGAATAGTTTATTTGGGAATTAATAATAATAAAACGTATTATTTTTTTATTACTTTTTGAGTAATCGGTATTGGTATTCGAACCAAAGACCCCGTGACATATTGCAAGGATTAAATGAAATTTTCACCATCCGATAAACTCAAGGAAACGAATTTTTGCTTTTTGTGTCCCAAAATAGCATGCACGAACAACAAAGAAGAGAACAATGGACACACCTAAAGAGTCAATATTACCGTCTTATGATTCATTTGTCAGTGTTTAGAATATCTTTCGATGAAAGTCTAAAGATTTTCTCGTAAATCTTTCTATATACCATGATATTCAATTACATTTTCCACTCATCTACACTCACATAGGGCAAAACAGTAAATAATAATTCCTTGTCATGCGTCCGGCCACTTAGTTAACCGATTTCTCTCATCCACCCCGATTCATTAAATGAATTGGCAATTTCCATCGATGGGCTTCCATATCACATACATCTTTATCGCGTAGACTATCAACATACATATACATGTCAGTTATGAAAGTTATGCGAGCTGGTATAATAAATTTTTGTCCCCATTTACCGATATCAATCACCCTAATTCGTTTCATAAATAATTCATAAAACTGGAGAATATATCGCGCAAACAAAGATATATGTATATATGCTTGTAACTGCTATGTGTACATACATAAACTCGGGGGAATCTGTAAAAGTTTCTTTTCGCAAGAGAGAGTTTTATTGCATGACTACGCGATAACCAAAAATTCCAAATGATCTTTCCTCCTATGAAGTAACATCATGCGTATTGTCGGGGTGCTCATTCGTTGCAGTTTTGGATGAATGAGCGGATGCAGGAAATGCGTCTTACGCCGGAAGTGCGTCAGAACCTATACATAGTGATAGGCTATTAGATGTTGTTGGTGTACGAGTTGAAAAAAATAGGAGAAAATAAACACTTTTTTTTTAAACAATTTCTTTTGTTTGTTTATATTATCGCGAAAATGTGTTTTTATGGAAAGTTGCAGAGTGGTTATTGGACTTAAGATTGACTTATTTTGAACAACGGGAAGCAAAGAACATAATCTCTTCTCTTTTCTAATGTATATTACAACAAGTAAAAAGGAATTCTTTCCTACACTGCAAGAAGTCGTGGTACATTTAGAGCATATCTTATGTACTTTTTACGTCGTAAAAATGCAATTTCTAATTGAAATGTACTTCAAAAATTGGAATACTACAAAATTTTGTGGAAAGTTACATAATAACTCATAACAACACTTTGTATTCTGTATTGCCAAATTTTCGACAGCCAAATATTGTTGTCTTCCTCATGGCAGACTAAAATGTAAAAACAATTATATTATTGTTCTTACAAAAATAAGATAAAATACAATAAATATATAATGGTGATTTTATATGCATAATTGGATTAGAATTTCAGTTTGGATAAGGTGCAGAAAATACTTCCCAATTATTAAATTCTATTTTTTATTTACTGCATTTAATAATGAAACCTTTTGTATTGTTATTCATCGTCCAATGCATAGAATTAAATTAAATCTGCAGCAAATCTACAATATTACGATAAACTGTATCTTTCCTTTATTTATATTTATGCATTTTGTGTCTATCTCAATTAAATTTTCTTAATCACTTTTAGAGAAAAAAAAGCAACAACCGCAAGTACCCACAGGTAAAGAGAACAGTGAATATCCTACAGCTGACCGATTCAATTTTCAATATGATACTAAATTATGTTGGTAAGAGCTATTGAAAGTGGGCGACGAAAGACATTATTTTTAGATAGTACCTATTTTTATTAAGGTTGATAAAATTCTTTGTGATAAATATGAAATATAAAAATGAAGTATTATTTACGTAATCGGTTCATTCACGAAATTCCATTTGTTGCTCTAATTAATTAAATCTTTTAAAATGGTAGGCAAAATTCTCAAAGTGGGAATGTGCACTGATTGTGAGTGCTTTGCTAAACTTTGCCCTGTAGAAAACTGAAAAAAGTAGATGTAAAATTACAAACATTTTACATAGCTGAACATGCAAAAACTTCAAATATTTTTGTATTTTTACATACATACACATGTAACGTACTTATTACTTGCATTGAAATGTAATATGAAAATTATTTTGAATTTTCACAACCATATTGTATTTAATTTACAAGAAGAAAAGTAATACCGCTACTTTTTTCTTTTTAATTAAGCGCGCAATTATACGTCAAATACATTATATTACATGCTCGAATGCAACTGAGATTCGTGTTTACAAATAATTTCTGGAAAATACAAACGAACGGAAATGCAAACAATCGGTACTTGTTTTTATACACGTATGCGGTGACTTATTCGGCATTCAAACAAGAAAACGGGACGAGTTGAGGATGCCATATCACAGGCTCACTTGTACGCAGGAATCCGAAAACTTCTGGGGTGCTAAACTGTATAACCATCTTCCAATGCAGATAAAACAACTACCGTCTTTAACTTTTGTCAAGCGAGTGAGAAAACTGCTAGTGGACAAAGAGCCGTACTCGATTACAGAATTTTTAAATTCTTAATTTTTGCTTTTACTTCTGTTTTATTAGTCTTTCTTTATGTTTATTATATTATAATTATTTTGTTTGTTATATACTGAATTCTTTGCGTGATATTTTTAATCTTTATTTTATTTTTATATGTATGTGTTTGTATTTTTTAACTTTGACCATTGTACAGTGTACAAAATAAAAAAATTCGACAATGTATGTAATGGTTAAATTGCACAAAATAAACTTAAACAATAAACAATAAACATAACTTCTAGAATCGTCGTGCGCAATCATCGTTATTATTTAGCTAGTGGTAAAGGAATATAGGTATTCACTTTATCAAATTCAGTCTGATAAGCAAATTTGGCAGGGAATATTACAAAAGCATAAAATATGGAAATACCAATTATCAATTAAGGAAATGTCTTGAGGTGGCATAAGTTAAAATCAGTGGCGGTTTCTGTATAGGAGCACATGAGCACGTGAACCCCCTAAACAAATCGTCGATTACAAACTAATAAAATCTATTACTCGATCTTAATATATTCGTGAAATATAACGCAGCGAAACGAATAAACGACGCGACGTTCCTTGTACATCGCGAGCAAGCGACCGATGACGGAGCACGTGCGCCGAGTAGGCGGGACTACGTTGATTTTATCCAATGCCTAGCTGCATAAAAGACGTAGCGGTGGTGGGGAGGGATACGGCAGGTTCCATATGAACTGTGCACAAATAGAATGTGCTCCTGTGCTCGCTTTCGTTGCGTTTTCGCATTTATTAAATAACATACTGCTGTAGCTTTTTATTAAAAAAAAGCAAGCATCTGAATAAATTTCTTAATTTAATGTTATTTTCATTTGAAAGTTGTTTTCATATTTTGGGATAACGGTGTATTTCTTTATACTTTAAATTTTAATAGAATTTTCGTGACTATATATAACATTATATTATTTATTTCACTATTGCTATATTTTTCCGTATCGGACGGATTTGTTTCCAGGTTTTTAGTTTGTTTTCTGGCTCTCTGCTTCGTACATGCGAGCGAGAGAGCCAGTGTGATATAGATATCGGGGTGGCTCACATGTGTTGTTTTCTTTTGCTTGGAATTTAAAAAAATTAATATATTAATCTATTAATTTGTTGCTGATATTAAGCCAGTGCTCAATATTTAATCACACTCGTGCAGTTTAGATGAGTAATTAATACAGGTCTGTATTAAATTTAATTTTATATTTTAGTTTTAGGTATAAAAAGATTTTCAAAGAATTGTAGATGATAAAAGTTGATATAATTAACACAATAATCGTGGTTGTAACAATTTGAATACTTAGTGTTAATTTATAAATATCTTAAATTTAACTTTGTGAAAAAAAGGAAATTAGACAATATATTTGTTAAAAAAAACTATCTATTTTATTTAAAACACTGATTTAAATTTTCGTTTAAGGTAGTTCATCTACAGCAATACGTTTATTAAACCAGCGCACATAAAATCACAAACTTAACTTGAATAGAAATGCCATCAAATGGTATACTGATGGCTCCAAAACGGCAGAGGGAACTGGAATAGGAATATATGGGCCTAGAACCATATATTTCGAAAGCTTGGGAAAATATCCAAGTATATTTCAGGCGGAGATACACGCTATTGAAAGATGTGTCCAGATCAATATAGATAGAAATTATCGGAAGTAGGAGATTATCATCATGTCTGATAGTCAAGCAGCCATCAAGGTGCTGAGTTCATATGAAATCAGTTCCAAGATGGTCTGGGAATGCCTAGGAAAATTAAATGAGCTAGGCAAAAGAAATAAAGTAACCCTCCTGTGGGTTCCGGGTCACACAGGAGTGGAAGGAAACGAAATAACGGATAACCTTGCAAAAAAGGGGCTGGAATGCCTTTTATAGCGCCTGAACCCTTTTGCGGGTTAAGTAGCAGTACAATACTGAAGAAATTAAAAACAGAAATGGAGCAGAGAAAATCCAGTTACTGGGAGAATCTCCAGGGAATGAGGCAAAGTAAAATTCTTCTGGGAACTAACCTCTGGAATAACCAGAAGAGGTTTACAGAATGCATCAACCTGAGTAGGAACAATGTTCGCATATTAACAGGAATACTTTCAGGCCATTGTAGACTGAAAGGACACCTGAGTAAACTTGGATTGGAAAAAGATCCTGAATGTAGATTTTGTGGGGAACAGGATGAAACACCCATCCACCTTCTCTCAAACTATGTAGCACTGTGCAACTCGAGGGCATTGCACTTGGGAGCATGTGAAATCGAAGAGGGAGACTTACCTAGGCTGGGGTCTTCTGACATCCTACACTTTCTGAAAGGAATAGGATTGGAAGGCCAGCTGTAAAGCAGCAAGAATAGGGGACACAATAGATCTTTTAGGTCGCAGTGTAACACCACTCTTATACCTACATACATACATACTGAATAGCTGTTATATGCATTTAATCATATTTTCTTGAACTTTTTTTCACAAAAACCAAAATAACTCTGTTTTTATTTATAATATCAAAATTGGCCTTGACTTCCGATGTAACCGGAAGTGCGACATAGACGAAGTTATTTTTTCTAAATAGATCATAACTAGCTATGCTTAACCATAAGGTTTCAGAGTCGAAATTTCGTTGCAAAGCCAAGAATTTTTAAGGATGGGTTTCGTGAATCACCCTGTATATTTGTATAGAGACGGATGAAAAGATTTAAAAGGTAACGATTAGAATTCGTAGTTTTCTTATACCAATTCATCCTATTATTTATTATTATTATTTTCTTGTTGAACAATTCAGAAACTTCCATGAAAGGCCCAGTCGTTATAATCTCCAACTGATACCTACTGTACTCGCACCCATTAAAATTTATTGGATATATTAGTGTTGTTTTTGTCCAGCTAGCCTATGCTACTCGACATACTGTGCATTGGCTGATTATCCTAGTTCCTGCCTAGTCGAATACTCGGACTTCTTAGTTTGTCACTTGAATTTGGTCAATGTGATTCTTTAGCTCGATAAAACGCGGCAGTAAATCATAGACACTACTCTCTCAGATTATTCCTCAGCGATGGAATAACACAATTTACAAATCTCCCGATTCCATATTTCATCTCCCTTCCGACCGATCGGCTTTTTGATTTACGTAGCGAAGTTTCGACCTCAACCCGCCGCCGTCGATGTCGTCGGGGAGGACTTTAGGACGTCGCCATCAGAACTTCGTCGAGTGTGTTCTACAAGGCATAAAACCGAATTTATTTCCATCCGAGACGTTATCAGCGCACAAAGTCGTCGTATGCGGTATGATTCTTATCTCCCGGGCACACATATCAGATATATAGAATCGGTCGGTCGGTGGGGCATCTGCAGTCGCAATAAATAAAAATTTTATCACACAATTTGTCCGAAATTGCTTTCCATCGCTCTCTTTTTTTATATATGCCCGTGAATTATGTCGTATGTATGTTATACGCTCCCATATATACATACAACGTATGAGTATATTTATACGAAAGATGAGTCAGTCAACGTTCACTTCATTTGCCTCTCGGTAGTACGTAAGTATGGGGGATAAACATAAAAAAATTCTTTTACGTTCAGTTATTGAGAGCTCGGAAGTTTTAATTTAGATCTGAATTCGTGTTAACTGTGAAGGATTGAATTCAGAATGTTAGTGGTGTAAACGACGCCTTGAGGAGCGACAAATTTAGTTGAAGGAATGGTTTTATTGGGCTAAAGAGTCAATGAAATGAAAACTAAAGTGTTAGTTTTTTCCCTCTTTCTTAACTCTTTGCAACATTTTCTAGAAGACATTCTAAAACAAGTATGGATGATGCATTAACTTGTTGCTTAGATTTCAAAATAAATATTTTGTTATTAGAGATAAAAATGTGGCAAATATTGATACAAAGCAATAATTTCGGCATTTGTAACACTGTTCCTAGCTATTGCAACATTTCTTCCAGATAGAATAGAACATGGAGATTAAAAAGGAAAAAACTCAGCTAATACTGAACTGATGTTCCAAATATTGGTGAAGAATACAAATTTACTTGCTTAATAATCAAACAAGAATTAGGTTTCATTAATTCTGTGTATTTAAGGCTTTGTTACGTTTCGGGAACTTATAATTTCGTCTCTTCTTCAGACCTGTTTAGCTGGAAAATTACAAATTTAAAATAAATTAAACAACTAAATTATGAAAGGGAACTTACACTGTTGAAAATATTACGGTGTTGGCGTTAATTTTGCGCTAGTCAAATATTTTAGTGTTGATTTTTACAAACTTTGCCAGACGAATTGACTACATGTGTTTAGTAGAACAGAAATTACTAGAATTTGGTGTGAATTCTTTGTTCAGATATGAGGATTTACTATTTTCTCCAGACATTCAGAAGCATCAACCAATCAGAATTTTTCCCTTGGATAGAAATATAGAAACCCCACCTAATCTAATACAGTATTGCATTATACGCACCACCTGCATTGCACGTGTATCTGTTTTCGAGTTTGTTTCTGCGTATTAACATATCCAAACAAACCACCAAATGTGACTGACCTGCAAAGTGTAACCTTGTGTTATCAAACGTTAATTCCAGTGGGCATAAAAAATTTCAACATCTTAAAGATGTATTGGGAACAACTATTTACGTAATTAGTTCAGATTTGAATCAAATAGCATAAACATTCACTTAATTTTATAATGGTTCTCAAAAAATCATTTTAAAATTAGTACGTTTAGTTGAAACCAAAACTTTTGAATGAGTGGTTCTGTATATTTATAATTGAGAAAATGTCTTAAAGAGAGAATATTATAGCACTAAGAAATAGGAGTTGCATATTAAAAAGACGTTGTGTTTAGAAAACGGTGTTAAATCATCCAATAGATCGCATTCATTTAGTTAACCAGCTAGTAAATTTGTCTAGTCTAGATCAAATAAAATGTGACTAGAGGTATATCATAATTCCACGTGTTAGTTGGACAAAATAACCCCTTAGCAATAGACAATACTTGACTATCTTTGTTCGTCAAATTTAAACTTCTATAGTTCTCGACAAAATAACACGAAAACAGTGTGGACCTCTCCTGACTATTAAATTAGTCAAAAAAGTGTTAAAATTTTCAACAGTGTACAGTCGCCCAATTGAAAGTACTTAAAAAAACAAAATGGTGGCCTCATAATCGAACTGACGAATTTAAAATTTGAAATTTGAATGACTAATATTGGTCTTCTATATACAATTATTTGGACAACACTGATTAACACACATTAAAAACGAAGTAAAGATAAAATTGATGTAAAAAGGACATAACACTACAGATTAAAAGCCAACGGAAGCTAAACAGCACGAGGATGGAGAGAGACTGCAGAATTATCTTTTTTTTTAATAGTTTAAAAAGAATATAATATATATTAATTTGCTGTAGATTAAAATCTGAACACAAGCAATTGTCGTAAAAGTACACAATATCGAAACAAATAAATAAGCGAATATAAATTTTTTGTTTTTCAGAACAAAGTGTCAGAGATTTCAAACTTTTATTTTATTTAGTTCAGTACAATTAATTATTATTATTATTATTAAATTTATGTTTTCAATTGCTTGTCCGTATATAATTGTTTCTTTTTCTTTCTTTTTTTTTAATAAAAATAAAATAAAATATTATAGTAGTTTTTATCCACCCAGCGACCTATCTGATAAGTGAAAGAATACTGTGAAAATTGGCCTCCACCTGCTAGGTGGCACGGGACGTTTCTAGGAGCACCAAATCGCCTGTCAAAACAGTAATCCAGGCGCTTGCTAACAAATTTTCTTCTAACGGGCGCGCTCCCCAAAACCCCTTCTCGGATTATTAAAATTTGGAAAATAGTAATTGAAGATACGAGTGGATGAAGGTGTTATGTTACAAAATCAAACTTTTTCAGAAATTAAGTATTTTTATGTAAGTTTTCTCAAAAGTAGTGTAACAGAACCCCTTTATACATTCACAAGACTCGAGTGTTCTTGAATTTCTGGAATTTTCGATGGTGTTATGTGAAAGATGGGTACAAAACACTTTGATTCATGCAAAAAAGACAGTTTTTAAAAGCATACAACATTACATACTTAAGCGACATAGCACCTGCATCCACTCGTATCTTCAATTATCAAATGTTGTAAAAGGACCAAACTTACAAATAGAAGAATGTTTTAACACGAAACAAGCTTAACTCTCCAAAATGTGATGTTTCACCACTTTTAAGACTCTTAAATCACAGGTACGTATGTTTGAATGGTAAATACTATATAAAAGAATTTATTTAATACAAAAATACGTGTTCAAACTTTCCTGAAACTTTAAATGAATGAGGTTAAAGAAACGTCAAAATAAAAAGAATAAATTTAAAATTCAGAGCCATCTGTCCGTAAATAACAGAAACTAAATTTATTAGAAAACTATAATCTAGGTTACCGATATTTGTTAAGAATAACAGACCACATCAGTGATTTTGAAGACAACCCTTAAATATTCCTAAAATAACCAAAAATAAGGGCGGTTCATATAAATCTAACCCCAAATTAACGTATAGTGAACCTAAATTATAAAAATCTTATTTCTGGTTAATATTGAAATGAAACTAATTATTTTATTTTTTCAGGTGGGATACACTTGATGGAATACTTGACTAGGGCAACCACACAAGTTACGAACTGGCAATTCTCTGGGTACAGGTTGAACTTTCGGTTGGACGGGGCCCCGTCTCGGTCAATAGCATGGAATGGTATTGTGGCCGGGATTCTTCGTAAGAAATTTTATAGGAAATTCTTGACAATTTTATAGGTAAAAGTAATGATTGAAATTATTCAGAAGTAATATCGATACTTTTTCAGGTAAACAGTTCGTGGAGCTTTGATAGTTGACATAAAATCGTTATATAGTTATAGTTCAATATCAACCGTCGTGGTCACAGGCAGAATGAAGATTCAAACTAAAATTACCAGTAATCAGCCTTCGATTGTTATCGCTATCAGGCAAGCCAATATTAATTTTAAGTAGATACCCGTAACTCACATTAAGATACCGTTATTTACTCTAGTTTGAGGAGAATACAGCAAAAGTTACCAAATAGACATCCCGAAGAATGAAAAATCTTCCCGAGGAAAATGTAGTAGAAACATAAAAATATACCAGGTAAGCTTGAATTAACATAGAAAATAAAGTTTACAATATAATTAAGGCTGTACTTAGCACCTATTGCTAAGATGTTCCTTTTAATAGTCATTCTTAACAAATTCAAAATTTGCCTGTAAAGTAGGCAGCCGAATACGCGCTTCAACTTTCAATTACTTCTTCATTTGGCTTTGAAACCTGTTTTAAATGAATCTAAATTAGATTCCATACTCCTGATTTCAGAGCAATATATATACATATCTGAATATAGAATATATGACTAAACTAATTACAAACATTAGTAAAAGACATGTAACGTCCTGTCAACACCGAGGGATGCGTCCTTGCGAGCATTGTTTCTATAATATCTCTGAAAATATTCGTAAAAAATATGTCCTTATATGCACATCCAGAGCATATAAATTCAAATTCAAATTTTTTAATTATCCAGCAAACATAAAATGTGTGGACAATGTCAAAACAAATACAAACATAAATACAAAGATAAATATGTATATATATGTATATTATAATATCAACATAGTATAAAATAATACAATTTATTAACAACATTAACTTATACACAGCTAAGCTGACCCGAGTACAAAATGGAAAATACAAAAAAAAAACACATTATTTTTTAAAGAAATCATCTACATTATAATCATTCTCATTTTCATGAGCAGCATTGCCTCTAATTTCCTTTTGAAATTATACATACTGGCTGATTTAAAGTCATTCGGTAACCTGTTATAGAATCTGCAAACGTTATAGAAAACATTCCTCTGATATAAAGTAGTAGTCTGCCTATCTGAGCGTAAAAGAGATTTTGCCCTTGTATCGTGTACATGGTTATTTTCGTTTTTACTAAATAAACTGTAGTTTCTATGAATGAAACAGCACACACTGTAAATGTAGGTATCAAAGCCCGCATTATTCCGAGTTGTTTAAACGACTTTCTACATGAGTCTCTTGCTTTTAATTTGTTTATTAAGCGGATGGCATATTTTTGAAGTACAAAAATCCTCTGGACATGTGAGCTTGATCGCTACAATGCAATTCCATAGCGCATACGTGAGTGAAAGCAAGAATGATAAACTGTTATTAGGATGTCCAGGTTACAAACATCTCTAAGTGTACGCAAAGCAAAACATTGTTTCCTCAGATTGATCGCGAGACCATGAATATGTGCTTCCCAAGTCAAACATGAATCTAATGTTACACCAAGCAGCTTAACTGTTGTGTCTAATTTGATATTATTATGTACCTACATGATTTACTAAATTTAAATTTGATCTTAAACTTTTGAAATGTACCGCCACCGTTTTGCTCTCATTTAATTTTAAAAAGTTTTTGGTTGACCACAATTTGTTTATACACACATACGGCAAGGTTTACCACATCTGTTAAAGAATTTGCTTTTAACAAGAAGTTTGTGTCGTCTGCATAACATATAACTTTGAAATTAGGTATGTTTGATTTTTCTAAAAATTGAAATAAATCATTTGTATATATAATGTATAAGAGTGGACCTAAAATAGAGCCTTGTGGGACTCCTGCAGTTATCTGCATGCTTTCGCTGACATGTCCGCTTGGCAGTTTCACAAATTGATATATATCTTTGATATAACTCTTTAATAAGTTTAAAGCTTTCCCACGAACCCCATAGCGTTGGAGTTTCTCTATAGTAACAGGTCATGATTTACACTATCAAAAGCAACCAGAATAATCGATAAACAGACCTAAAACATTTATTCCATTTACTATATCCGAAACAAACTCAAAAAGTTCTGTGTCTACTCCCTTGGAGTGAACAAAGCCATGTAGGCAATGGGAAAATAATTTATTGCAGTTGAAAAAATCTACAAGCTGCTCATACACAGCTAATTCAAATAATTTTGCAAAAGTAGATAGTAAACTAATAGGTATATAATGCTGGATTATCTTTTTTATATATCGGTTGAACAATGGCCAGTTTAAGATCCGATGGATATATCAATTTAATCAAATTGGCTGTAAAAATTTGGTAAGCAGAGAATTTTTAGTATTTTTTAAATAATATGCTGTGTAAATTGCTTGCGATTTTTTTTTTTTTCATTATAATGCAACTTAATTTTTTTCTTAACTTATATTTATACCAAAATGTATCTTAAAATAACTTTGACCATTAAAGAGTATACTTCCAAAGAAGCATCGAAATCATCCCTCAGATGTAGATAAGATAACAGAGGAGTTTCCCCGTCGATATCCGCGTGTTATTCGTCAGCCGTCGAATTTACGGTCTCAGTTGACAAGACAGAAGTTCCGCATGACCGGTCCCAGAGGACGGTCGTTTGTCAAACCGACGGAGCACCCCCGAAAAGCGACGAGATGTCTGCGTGGGGGTGTGGGACGCCCTCGTCCGATTCATTCCACCGCCTTAATGGTATATTTATGGTCGCGCGAACGCTTTATTGCTATACGTATTCGCTACGAGCGCGCATTTAGCGATGCAATTCGGTCGCGCGGAATGACGCCGAGTGGCTTCGACTTCTCGGAGCATCGGAACTTGAATTTTCTAGTTGCAATATGGGATCACAGTTGCTGGCAAAAATATTTGACCCTTCATAATCGTTTCTTAGAAAATCGTACACTATTGAAAATTTTAACACTTTTTTGACTAATTTAATAGTCAGGAGAGGTCCACACTCTTTTCGTGTTATTTTGTCGAGAACTATAGAAGTTTAAATTTGACGAGCAAAGATAGTCAAGTATTGTCTATTGCTAAGGGGTTATTTTGTCCAACTTACACGTGGAATTGGAATACTTCTAGTCACATTTTATTTGATCTAGACTAGACAAATTTATTAGCTGTTTAACTAAATGAATGCGATCTATTGGGTGTTTTAACGCCATTTTCTAACCACAACGTCTTTTAATATGCAACTCCTATTTCTTATACTATAATATTCTCTCTTTAAGACGTTTCTCAATTATAATATGCAAAACCACTCATTCACAAGTTTTAGTTTCAACTAAACGTACCAATTTAAAATGATTTTTTGGAGAACCATTATAAAATTAAGTGAATGTTTATGGTATTTGATTCAAGTCTAAACTAATTGCGTAAATAGATGTTCCCAATACATCTTTAAGATGTTGAATTTTTTTATGCCCACTGGAATTAACGTTTAATAACACGAGGTTACACTTCGCAAGTCAGTCACATTTGGTGGTTTGTTTGGATATGTTAATACGGAGAATCAAACACGAAAACAGATACACGTGCAATGGAGGTGGTGCGTATAATGCAATACTGTATTAGAATAGGTGGGGTTTCTATATTTCTATCCGAGGGAAAAATTCTGATTGGTTGACGCTTCTGAATGTCTAGAAAAATTGTCAATCCTCATATCTGAACAAAGAATTCACACGAAATTTTAGTCATTTCTGTTCTATTAAATACGCGTAGTCAACTCGTCTGGCAAAGTTTGGAAAAATCAACACTAAAATATTTGACTAGCGCAAAATTAACGCCAACACCGTAATATTTTCAACAGTGTACACGGGGAATACAGGATGCAACAGAAATGAGTGTTTCATTGACATGTTAACGTCTAACAAATCTAACAATCGATCTCCATAATTGATTAAACATTGGTCTTTCCTCTTTGTGCTTGCCTTAAGAGATTATCTTAAGGGGAGGTTTACATATATATACCATGTGATTCGAAATGATTGTCGTAAAAAAAAAACTGTTTTCCGGAAAAAATTATCTATACTTATTACCAATTTAATGAACGAAGTTAGCTACATACAAATTTCATACATTAAATGAATTTTCTTGACATTTAGCGATATTGGCGTGCGTGTTATAGTATCTTTCGATTTTATTTATCTTATAATTTTTTCAAATCGTTTATATTTACATCTAATATCACCAACAATAGTATTTCTGAATACTATAAGAAAATGAGGGAATTTATCTGTGGTAATTAGCTCAACAAACAGGTAAAAAATCAATATTAACATTAAGTGAAATAGTTTATTACATTTTATAATTTTATAGGCTTATCATACACTTCAGCGCAATGAGCTGTCAAAGAAAGTACATTTTCATCCCTATAAGTTTCTACGGTACAGGAATTATTACCATTAGATCACGATAGGCGATTGGAATATTGTAATTGGTTTAATAACAATTTAAGGGACGATGTCTTGCTAAACAAATCATTTTTCTCGGATGAAGCCTGGTTTCATCTAACAATTCACAAAATTATCGCATCTGGTTTGCAGAAAATCCACACGAATTTCGAGAAATGCAATTTCATCCAACAGATTAATATATAATGTGCATAGGTATATATATTATGTATATTATACATTAAAGTTTCTGTGCTACTGAAGTAAAATTAAGTTATTTTACATTATACCTACCTACGACTCTAGCTATGGTTTCATCGAGATCCGCGCTAGTAGAATAGCTTCAAAAATTTGAAATTGTGATACACATGCATTTAAGCAAAATTTAGTCGAAGTTAACATTAAAAAAAATATATGTTAATCAGTATTTTTCCTATTATCAAACTTATTACACAAAACAAGGAATGTATCAAAAGAAAAATATTCACTAAATCGAAGCAAATAAAACAACAGTCGGGAGCACATTTATATTTATTGAAAATTTCTTTGTTTTCGTTACATAATAAATAAAACATATAGCAGCGGCATTACATTATAGCATTTTATATACTTTCACATTTATTTATATTACATTATTGCCTTTTCACAAAAACAATAATTATTATGAATGAAATGAAATAGGCAATTCCAAATAAAAATATTTTTAAATTGTATTAGCCTTTCAAAAATAAATTATTCTAATACAGGGAATCCATGAGATTCGTAATCATTTTTTCGTAATGATGGGTTCAGTCAATCTTTGTTAATGTAATATTGCACATTACGCACTTTAATTTTTTAAGATTATTAATACTAGTATCAAGTTAAACATGTGTAGTGAACGCTACTAAAATAAATCTACGTATGGTTTATAAAAAATTAGCCTTAAAACTTATTATTTTGTCACGTCTGCACACATAACCTAATACTATTCAACACGACGTAAAAATACAACAGTTTATGTTTATTTTTACTAAAACTTACGAAGTATGTCAACTTTTACGAATTTGTAAAAATATATACGTATTTAACAGCTTCTCAATTCTTTTAATTACCCTTTAGGTACTCTAATATACATACATTTCTATATGCTTTGTAATTTACATATTTACTAAAAATAAAACACCTTTTTGCGAAAAATGACGTAACCCCTGTGTCACAAGTAAAATACAATTGACGAGAATAGGAATTATTTCCTAATAAAATTAATCAAGCAAGCACTACTAATCGCTAATCCCAAACGCTAACTATTCTGTCACCCTTTGTTAATCTATTAAAGAAGACGCGGATCTTTTTTCGATGGAAATGGAGGGGTACAACATATATCACATCTTATGAATCTGAATGGATTTAGTTATTTGTGTGAGTTAAAATTATTTACTAAATATCTAAATAATAATTCATTATCACATTAAGTGCCGAATAACCTTGGTGTGTGATTCCCAAATATATACCGATGTATGCAGTATGACTGCATAAACCAAGCGACTACTAAGAAACTTGTTCAGTCAAACAAGCCGATTAATATTACTAATTCTGCTAAATGTAAAAGATGCATGCAATTGAATAATGATGAAACAAATAGATATTAAACGTTCATACCATCAAAAAACAGAGCGTTTATAATTCCCAATTCATCAAACTTTCTTTCACGCACTCATTTATCTTGATAAAACGTGTGCAAAATGTCTTCTTACCTCCGCTACCAAGCAACAATGTGCCACAACGGTAAACAGCAAACACGGAAATGATAAACAATGCGCATGTGGAGATGCATTAGTTAATATTTGGTCACAAAAAATGCACCAATAGAAAGGTAGAGAAATGTGATGTCATCAGCCTTTTTACCCCCGGATAATGTTGTAGTGATTTACCACATAGTTGCGTATGTCATCATTACAAGTTTTAAGACAAATTTTTAGAATTTGTCAATGGAACTCTAACAACATTTTGTAAGTAATTTATTAGCAGCTTTGCCTTTATTTTGGTAAAATTGTGTCTATAATGTAGTTGCATTATTAGCATTACAAATTTGACAGTTTTTTTGCTACAGCAGTACGAATAAGAAGATTATAAATGTAATAAGGGTAACTACAAAAAGTTATTTGCAAAATTTTAATAAGCAGTACATACTTATTTTTTTCCGTGTACATTTGGCTTATTGGTGGGTGGAAAAACGCAAACTACAACGTAAAATTACACCAAAAAATGGTCCAACTCACATGTTACCCAAAACTAGGGGAAGCTATTACAGTAGGCTACCCCCTGGTCCCCTGATTCGAAATATTGGGATTGATTAACAGATGCACTGTGGTGGGATGCAGTCGCCATTCTGATGATCACAGATTCTATAAGCTATTTACCTAGTAAGTAAATAAATAAATAAATAATTTATGATTGTACCTGCATTCAATGCATTCAATTTATGCTAAATATAGGTTATTACTGTAGTGAAATTAGAAGAACTGCCATTTTTTATAGCAATTTTTGTACTATAATACAATATATTCAACTTTATGGTAGTAACATTTAGATGAGGACACATGTTTAGGAAAAACAGAATTTTATATGAAAAATGGTAACTTTCATCATAATTACAGTAAATTTACAAGAGAAAAATAACAGAAATAGGATCCAATGTCTCATTGGTTGTTGGAATACCGTGAAACCTACGCAGTATTATCCATTTGGTGGTAAATCATTTAAGGCTAAATCCATAGCGTTTAAAGTGGATGATCAGTTGCTTATCGTCATTGTTACTGCAATAAGTGTCAAAATTCAGAAGTGTAAACAAACTGTGCCGAAGTTGACATAGGATGTATTGCGAATTACACCAGTAAACTGCTTTACTACCACGTCGCATACGTCATTTTGTAATAATTGACGATAATTATTTGATTACTTGGGGGAACATGTCTTAAAAACGAAAAAAATGACATACGGTGCATTACAATAACAACGTTATGAATCTAACTTCTAATGCATTTGCTGTCTCTTAGAATCTCAATACTTAGCAATTACTTATTCTTATAGACGACAATAACACACTTCTACGAGTATAATCCAATAAATGGTTAATAAATATTATCTTTCGGACTACTATAATTAAATGGGCACGCAAAGAGCTCAAGAAATGAGAGTTTGATTGACATGTTAACGTCTAACAACCGATCTCCATAATTGATTAAACATTGGTCTTTCCTTTTTGTAAATTCCAAATCTTCCAAGGAAGATCTTCAGTGTGCTTGCCTTAAGAGATTATCTTAAGCGAATTCAGCTTACGATTATCGATATTCCACTTAAGTAAACAAGCAAACCGGATGAAATCGAGAGATCCTTCATACTATTTCATTAAATTATGACATCTATATTATCGATAATGACAATTAATGACGCGACAGATCCTTAAAATAGCGTAAACTTTCGTTAACCGCCCAGGGTCAAGGATTTCTCTGCGATGCCGTAGACCTGTTTTTACATCGAAAAATCCGTCTCCAGTCTAACGCATAATAAACCCGCTATATATAAGAAGAGAGGGGTGTTTTATGATCTAGTCGAGTCATTTCATTTTTATTTGCAGTGCCATTTCGCGTACAGGACTACATCGCAATGCCCCGACACAAACGAACTCGTGTTCGACCGTGGCGTGGATATATTTATTAAGTTTTGGCAATAAAGTAATTATTCCCTCTCATAAAATCTCCTCTAATGGATTAGAAAGATGGCGCGTTAACACCATCGACTGATATGGAGGATGTTTTCTGCAGTGTTAATGAAGGAAACTTTATATATGTATAGCTAATCGATGGAAACGAGCTGCAGAACATTCTATATCGGGATTGATTAATATCATCGTTTTAGAGGAAACATTTTTGTGATATTGTAATTTGTGTGGATATTGTTAATATGTTACAGGGGAGCCTGAAGTTCAATGGGAATGCGAATTGTGCGCGTGTAAGGATATTGACTGGTTACGGTGCGTTAGATTCAGTATGGACTAAAGAGTGTCGCAAATTGTAAGGCCCTCCGCACACGAGGCTACTCTAAAGAAACCGATCACAAACACAAATCACTGATCAGTATGTGTGAAGTCACCATCTGCGTAATTAAACGAAACACCACACACGAGGCTACTAGTTACTAACTCGTCACTAATGGATTAGTAATCAATTCCAGGTGACTAGGCTATCCAATCACCATTGAGTGGAGTTTCTTGTGACGTTTACCTAATAACCATTCCTCAGCATCCACACTGAGAGAAATAACTTTTTCATTTAAAAGGAATAGCATTAAACCAAAAGTTTTTGCATTTTCTATATGGCCAACATGATTTGGTGTTTCCTTGAAAAGGAATATAATTTTAAATTCACGTATTTCTAAGGAAATAATATATTTTTCGTTGAAACAGTTTATTCTTTTAAGTAAAAGATATTGATAGTTAATTCAAGTCCTCTTTACTTTTATATGAAACAGTTTATTCTTTTAGGTGAAACATATGAATAGCTGGTTCAAGTTCTCTTTTATTTTTAATCTGAAAACTATGCAGATTGACAGAAAACCGTAAACATTTTGATTCAAAAGGTTTTTCCTTTTCTTATAACATTTATTCATATTAGACTTCAGCGTAAACACAACAAAATGCCGTGATCACTTTTAATCGAAATGAAAATTAATTATCCCCAAAAACCCATGCACTAAGGAGGGATTTGCGTTAGAATGTTGTAAATCCTAGTACTCTAGAGTGTTCAATGGCCATGACTCCTATCATATGTTGTTCTGGTAAATATACCAGATTAGTATGTTACGATCGTAGCTTCCAGCCTATTTTGTGCGAAATATTATCTGTTACTGGAATGAAATGGGAGATGCGCCATCTATGCGACAATTTCTCTACTACATATAAGAATATCTGCTCATCTACTGTACTATATGGGGAAAACTGCTATTGGAAAATAAAATGCGATACTTATTTTTACTTCGATGTAAATATTTGGTTAAATTAATAAATACTACGCTAGCTTCGAATATATCGATTAACCAAATTATTTGTTTGATTGAATACAGGAATATTTTTAAAATTCCTAAATCAAGTAATAATTTAGTAACTGTGACCAAATGCATGAAAAATTATTGAAAGCAACAAGATCGTTTTTCCCGTGTATAACAGTTTTAAAACCTTCAAACACTATATACTGCTGTAAAGTTCCTGGCTTATAAGTAAATCAGCATTCACTGAAAAGATTCCAATTATCTCTAAAATTTCTTTAACCTCGCGCGAAAAATTATTGTTTGTGTATCTGAGACTTATGCACGTGGGAACATGACTAAAACTAAAATACTTCCGCGTAAAAAAGCACTCGGCTTGAATACAGGTGCTTGCATTTTCCGTTAAAAGGCAAAAGTTTTAACTCAAAGTATACATACGTGTCCAATAAACCAAAACGTTCGACTTTTTTATTTAAAATACCGTTTATACTTCAATAATATCAATAATGATAATAACAATATAATATGTAATGTGTATTGTTTTACTTAAACAGAAGTTGTACAGACATTATAAAATATTAATCAAAACTAAGGTGCATTTTATTTAATTATGGTTACTTCTCGTCGAAAAGCATGTACTTAAGAAGAAAATAGTCTTCCAGCAAAACAGCACGCTAACTTTCAATTAAAATCAAAAGCACTTTTCTGAGAAAAGATATTCTTTTCGTTGAACATGATAAAAACCAAATAAAACTTTTCATTTAATACTATCTCTTTTCTCAGTGCGCGCACTTTCTCATGTTCGTATTTTGCTTGTTTACAGCAGGGAAAATCGGTTGCACTAATTATAAATAACTGTCCTTAGATATACGATAGAAACTTATAATTTAGCATCTAAAAGTTGAAGTTCTTTTACAGCAACGAATAAATCGACGGTGAATTTTTTTTTTCCGGATATAGATGAACCCAAAATCTTCTTCTTTCTATTTCTTCTGTAGCGATAATAATGTATAAACACAGCTTCATCATTGAATACGCTGTGCAGTATTTGAAATGACGACCCTGAATCCATGATTACACAAAAGAAACATCAGCTGTCTTTAATTACTACTAACAGTTCTCGTGTGCGAAACCGCATTATTAACGAGTTAGTAATGTAATTTCAGTCACAACCCAGTTCAATTTCTTTTGAGTAGCTTCGTATGCAGCGAGTATAATTCGCAGATTCTAAATAAAACTTTATCAGTTTATAGACTTCATCGAATGTTATTCAAAGACGTTCTATGTTGTGGCGTAACTTTAAGTTTATGGGGTGCAATTTAACATTGAAATTCCACCGAATTTTCGTTTATCAAAAATAACTTTTAAACGGTGAAAGATAGCAAAAAAAGTTTCAATGGCATAACTACACCGTTTAAGTAGTTCAGTTACAGAGACACGGAACTACGTGCCTTGTGCTTATTTGAACGAATTTCAGAAATCGGTTACACCTAATTTGCCCATTTGTTATCAAATATTGAATGCAGAGAATTAAGCATCTACTACTAAAAAATTTAGCAAGAAGATTAATCAAAATTGCAATTAATTCAAAACAATTATAGCGTTAAAATGTACACTTCCTAAATCTAATTCTCTCCTTATTTTTCCAAGTTGAGCTTTATCTATGCATTATTATAGTAAAGTTTCTTACCCATACCTAAATGGGTAGGAAACGGGGTAAAACCCAATAAAAATATGTTAAACGTGTTCAAAATATACTTCTTTTCGCGCGCACAGCAACATTTTCTTGACGAGGAAAGTGTTGAAAGTATTTGAACTTGGTTTTTCACTCATTACGGCTCGTTAACCATAACAATAACTTTTTTTTTCTTTATAAACCACCGAAATAAGTAATAAAAATGATTCCTCATATCATTTATTTTACATTTACATTTTTGATTGACAAGTGGCGTTGACAGTTTAAATAAATTATGACATGATGACGATTTCCGGAATATTTTCTTTATGTGCAAACAAGGTTATGCGAAAACCAATCAAAAGGTTTCTTTTTTGTGGAACTGATTTAAATTAACAAAAGTTAGAGTGAACCCTGTTATATATGTGGACTTCGCAGGCAACCCGCGCGCATGCCAGGAAACAGTCGTCGGGGAAGCCGCATAACACGTGTTGTCATTTTGCTAGCGTCATATATGTATTTCATGTAATATTCGAGTTACAATAATAGTGATACAGTTCTGTGCGTTTTATTTCACCCACATACACAACAAACCCAAAATGAGAAGTACATAAGTCGTCATATTCGCTTTGAGCGCTGGAATCGTCAGAAGAGTCTATTATACTAGCTTTAGGGGTGTTCCTGTCACTTTGACAGAAGTATTAATGTAATTTCTATCATAAAAAAAATCACCATCACCACTAATTACTTTAGTTTCTCTATTCTACATCGACATTACGATGACGACATATGTACTTCTCATTTTGGGTTCACTATACCTATCAAATTAATTAATATTAATGCATATTTATTATGTAAAGACAAATAAATCATTTTGTCAGTGCATATTTATTTGAAGGAAAACCAATTTTTTCAACATTTTCCATTCTATTGTGTCTTTACATAATGTTTTATTTGTTATTTACTGTATAAAATACAACGTTGATTTATTTTATTTAAAGAAGCTCCGTGCGCTGTATAAATGAACGTATGAAAATGCAATAATAGATGCAGAATTATAAATTTACAATATTATATAACATTAATTTCCAGTTAGAAAAATGCATAACAATGATGTAACTTATTGCACAACGAACTATAAATAATACACTCTTATTCAAATATTGATAATTACTTCTAGGATTACTGGAAAAAAATATCATTTTGTTTGAATTGTTTTTGCTAACACAGTAACCTTTCTTTATTACATATCTACAAAAAGTATGTAATAAAGAATGTAATAATTTAAAAAGTAAACGTAAAAATATTCAATAAATCAACAATGACGACCGTTATATGTTTTATTTATTTTTCGTTCAAGGCCATCGTTGTTCTTTAAGATTGAATTTAATCTCGGAAACATCCAAATATTTATGACTTTTTTTTCATAATCTGTGTAATTGTAGCAATTAATTATCCGTTACTTATCTTATCTATATTTACTTTTAAATTTTACCACTACATGGTAGTAATTTTTTTTTTTTTACAATCTTTAAGCTTCCGTATAGAAAACGTCATCTCTTATATTAGACCGGGATTTAATAGGCGACCTAATATATATCCTACTGTTATAAAATATCGCAACGACTTCTAAAATTCTAAACGATTTCAATTTTTTTCTCGCATTCATAAGTTATAGGTCAATAAAAAAAAAAGGATACCCATTATACGTTATATTAAAACGATCCAACTGTAAAACGGATATTTTACGTGCAATATTAAATAAAATAATCAAAAAAAAAAAATTAGTATCCACCGAATATACGCGCCTTATAATGTGTAGGCAGTTCGACTTTCCGACGGCAGGGAGCGCTGCCGGCCAGTCGTAATTTCTAAGTGAGTTGGGCGTGTAACTAAGAACTTTATCTCCCAAATAAATGTGTTTTTGTTGATGGATATGAAGCGCCGAGGATACTCGTAAGGGGACCGTTACGAAATTAAGGTATTTAATTCCTGATTAGGTTAAGATAGAACCGCCTTAGGTGGTCGCCACAAGATGAAACGATCGATTCCATTGGCATCTGTTTTTAAAGCGAATGAACCGATTAGATATATAGAAGCACGCGTATTCCCTTACATGTATCTTATATACAGAGTGTATCCGTGCACGACACTTTTCTATGTATGTGTCTTCTTCCCTTATCATCGTACTAATGTTTAGTTTTTCCGGTTACTGAACTGACATTCCGTTTTTGTTATCGCACGGCACGATAATAGATATCTCTTCTTCTGGTGCTGCACACGTTTAGGTAGCTGTGTGATATCGATTCATTTGCTGTAAGAAAAATAATTTTTGACAGTTTTACAAGGAAGCACCGGCTCTTATATAGTTGTAGGCACGATTGTGCCACCCCATATTTACATAACACTCGCTTTTTCTTCTTATTCAATCCGAGTTTATTCGCATCTACATAATAGCTAATCAATAGTTCTCAACAGTGTGTTATATAGCATTTCCCATCCACATACCGTCCAGGCCCTATTGAATTGGTTAGATCATGGGCGTGCGCCTTGAAAAACACGCGTGGGTTATGTTATGTTATCGTATTTAGTAGAGCTTTACTTATAGATCACTAACTAATACATACAATCTCTGTTACGACATTGTGACCTTTACAATTATTTTAAGATCCCATAATTAATGTTTGCTATATAATCAGGTGTCGACGCACAATTCCGCTACGATGTTTTTACTTTCACCATCGATAAAAGGACGCATAGTAATGGGAAAAGTAGTTCACGCTGATTTAAATTGTTATTTTTAAACAGCCCAGATTACGTAAAAGAAAGTCGTTTGTTTATGTTCGGTTTGGGAAATCGAAAGTTGCGTGTCGAATGCATAAATTGCATAAATTAGTTTAAGGTTATGTCGAGGTGGCGCTTCGGCTTGTTGACCACAGATGGCGCTAGCACGTCGCATATGTTAGTGGTTAGAATGATATGAATTAATTAATTTTCGTAAAAAAAATAGGTTTTTTTTGCCATTATGTGAATTGTATTAAATTTTTATTGAATATCATTCGCAGATTTTCGTAAATAGCTTACATCTTAAGTATGCTTCGTTCAATCGTTGAGTAATTGTTCTGTATTACTTACACATTTTGCTAAAATTATTCTTACCACATGTTTGACACAGTTTACTCAATAGTACAGCATTGAGGATACACATTCATCTATTATTTCGATACGGAAATAGGTTATTTGGTGCACGCTAAATCGTTTCACTGATTCACCATTTACAATTTGGAATTTGATACTCACGGACTGATTTATTCTGCTCACTGGAATCAAATGCTTACCTAATATTATTATTAATATATATTTTCCAAAATATATATTAATAATAATATTCCGAATACATATTTAAAACCATATAAAAGTGTGCATAAAAATTGGTATTTTGTATATGCATTCCTGAAATTCTTACAAGCACTTCTAAATAACTAAATATTGAAAATGACATACTTAAGCCTTTTATTGTTAACAAATGTTAAAATACTTCAGCTTAACGTGTTGACTTATGGCCTCATGAACCATTATTTACTTTAGTTTGGGTACTTTTCATAAAAGTACTTATTTTAAACAATTGGCGGAATTGAAATTAATATAGACATGTAATACATCAAATTATTAATCCAGCAAAACGCGTAGACTGTGATAAAAAATGCACATTTTAATCTTTCAATCGTGTGTATCGTGCTTTCAAATGCTTTCCTGGTTAGAGTAGGCTGTGTTTTTTTTTTTTAATAGTTGGTCACAGTGCATGCACGCACTAATCACTTTGACACTTTGTATGTCACTAAAATATGTGCAAAAAATAATTAATAGTTAAATAATGATATATACGAATATAATACAAAGTAACTTTAAGTCCTTTTTAAAACGGTTATGGCATGCTTCCACTGACAACTGAACTTCATGAGAAAGCTTTAGAATTGATTTTTTCAGGTGATTTATCCATTTGATGCTGAATATTCCCTAGTCCGTACACAATTTGCGGTTTCATTTCGAGAAGATGCCAAATTAATGTTAGAAATTTTAGAGCGAAATGTTTTGCATTGCATTTCGGCAATCAGGAAGCAGACGGCAAAACTTCAGATGTCTCTGCAGCGCTAAGTTTATAATATTATCGGCCACTGAATAAATCGTTCAAACACTCATAAAAGAAGCACAAGTTTTTGTTCGTTAATAAAAGTATTTGCTAAAGAATTTAAGTAGTAAAAAGAAACACATTATATAAGTTAATTAATAAGTCTCTAAATTAAATAAAATTGTGTTTTTTTTTAGTATTTCCTACTTTTTATTATAATTTTATTATGTAAAACTCAAATTAAATTAAGTTAGCAAAATTGTATCATATTAAAACTAAATTAAGCTACATTTCTGGCTTTGTTCAAATAGGTTTCTAATAATGAGTTATTATAGGTTATTACACACAATTTACTAATTAGCGTGCATCGATATGTCTTGAGAAAAGACGATTTTCTCAAATAAAACGAAAGAGAAATAAATTCATGTAAACACAAATTTACTTCGCTAAATACTCTCGCAGAGCACTGTAAAAATCAATACTATAAAAATCGCTTAATATGCCTAAAAACTCCTTAAGTTACTATATAATTTTACGCTACTGAATGGAGCTAAATATTGATAAGGACTTGTAAGGAAATAAGTCTTTTTTTGTGACCGGTTATTTAGATGGCATTGTATGTTTTGACATTTACTTCGTTATAGTATTGTTTGGCTACTATTCAGTAGATGGCGCTGGGTATACTGTTTTAAAAGATAATTCATTTTCGTGAGTGGAGTGATTGAATTGCTCCTGTCAAAAAAGGAAAACTGCTGAGGATGAGTAGAATCATCCTCTGAAAAAATATATCAAATTATTATGAAGATTTAAACAACGTATTCTAAATGTCACATGTAAATTTCTTTTTATGTGTAACATCTAAAGCTACAAGATAACATTGTTCATAAATTAGTAAAACTCAATTTTAATCATTATAAAAAATTAACACTTTGTGAAGACCTCTATGAATAAGCTAGTTTTGCGCCAATTCATTTTCAAAGGTATGTTTGTACAGTCAAATTCAAAACTCGTGTCTCTCTAAGCTATTATTTCTTTGTATTTTATAAATAATATAAAGTGTCTTTATGTTTGTTTAAAATGTAGCGCTTTTCTTCATTAAGCGCTCAAGTTTTCGTAGAGTGCTGTCTCAGATATGTTTACATTTAAATTAGGTCTATTATTCGTTCACAAAGAAATTTTAGGGCAGGCATAAATTTTGTATTTCAGTGTACGTCATTTTGGAAGGCAGCTCATTCCGAAAGCAAATAATTTAGAAGAAAAAATTATTTGATTTGCAAGTATAGTTATATTAGGCAAATTGTCGTTGAAATTAGAATGTTGAAGGTTTTTTTGTAATGAATATGAAATTTATGTTTTTTATCTTACGATCATGGGATTATGACACTAAAATCCTACTAAAGATAGCTGGAAACAATGTATATATACAGGGTTTTCCACGGAACTGGTTGGTTAGAAGTTTTCCGGCTTAACGAAATTCCTCAGTTTTAAAAAATTGGGGTTTGCAACGATTTGGCACTTACTTTCTTTTAAAATATTTTCATTCTTTTTGCACTTCCGGTTAACGAAGTGCACGAACTTTGTTATTTTAAATAGAACACCCTATATATTATTATATTTTTTGAATTTACATAAAATTCTATGACGATTACCATTAGGGATCTTATATCTATCTTCAACTGTTTTCTAAGATATTACGATTTTTGTTAAAATTTTGACATTTACATTGTTGTATGTAATTGATTAATTCTCACTTGATTTAAGTGTCAGAAATCTCCGACTTTGAAATCAACAAGTACTAACATTGTTTTACCAAAACGTAGAAAAAAAATTCAGTGACATTATAAAAATTAGTGACATATCCAAGAATTTGAATGTTGCAAAACTTAATTTTTTCAAATAGAACACCCTGTACATTTTCCTATTTTTGGATGTACAATTAAATTCTATGCCGATTTACTGTAGCATTCCCTATACCCATCTTTAGTAGTTTTCTTTTAAATTACTCGTTTTGTTTATTACCGCTTTCAAATGGCCGAATAATTTCTATCTGGTGAGCCATGACATTAACATCACAACAATTTATTATTATTAGTAAGTATTATTGTTATAATCATTGTTTGTTATACGTCGCGTGTTCAGATCGATGAATATTATTGTGGAACTTATGAATTAGATAATGAAAATATTTGGAGAGCTATTCTAATTTAGATACTGTAAATTTATTTTAGACTCACTGAGAATGCAGGAAGAACTTATAGAGAATTCAATGTAATTAAAGGAATTTATTGGTTGTTAATATATCTAACAGAATCCAGAAAATTTTGAAATGATTTCTCTTAATAGCTTGGTTTCAAATTAAGGGAAATGGCATAAACGATAACGACGACAACATACAAAAATTGTTTCACTAAACGTAGTGTGCTTGTCAGACAAATGTTTTAAAGTTTTTGATATATTAAAGTATTTTCAAAATTATAAAGATTTTTATGAAGAATATTTAGATACATGCATACTTAACAAATGCAATTTACCACCAGCATAAACTTGAACCATCACATAGAGCATCAAAAAAAATGCTCAATGTGAATTCCGTTTACGTCCAAGCATTTTATTATTCGACGTCTTAATAGTAGTGAGAAGAAGTATAAGGCGACATGCCTTATACTTCTTCTCACTTCAACTGAGTCTAATTCATCAAACGTTCTCGTCACACGAATCATTAATTTGCTTGGTAGTACCGAAAGTTGCGTACAGTGTGTAATCTGTGTAATGTATTATTTCAAAGTTTTTTGAATTTTATTAGATATATTAGCCGAAAATAAATTCCTATAATTACCGTAAATTCTCCATAAGTTCATCCTGCATTCTCAGTGAATGTAAAATAAATTTAAAGTATCTAGGTTAGAATAAGCTCCTTCAATATTTTTCATTATCTAATTCATAAGTTCCACAATAATATTTATCAATCTGAACACGCGACGTGTAACAAACAATGATTATAACAATAATACTTACTAATAATAATAAATTGTTGTGATGTTAATGTCATGGCCCACCAGATAGAAATTATTCGGCCAGTTGAAAGCGGTAATAAACAAAACGACTAATTTAAAAGAAAACTACTAAAGATGGGTATAGGGAATGCTACAGCAAATCGGCATAGAATTTAATTGTACATCCAAAAATAGAAAAATGTACAGGGTGTTCTATTTGAAAAAATTAAGTTTTGCAACATTCAAAATTCTTGGATATGTCACTAATTTTTAAACACCCTGTATAATGTCACTGAATTTTCTTTCTACGTTTTGGTAAAAGAATGTTAGTACTTGTTGATTTCAAAGTCGGAGATTTCTGACACTTAAATCAAGTGAGAATTAATCAATTACATACAACAATGTAAATGTCAAAATTTTAACAAAAATCGTAATATCTTAGAAACAGTTGAAGATAGATATAAGATGCCCTAATGGTAATCGTCATAGAATTTTATGGTAAATTCAAAAATATAATAATATATAGGGTGTTCTATTTAAAATAACAAAGTTCGTGGCGACTTCCGGTTAACCGGAAGTGCAAAAAAGATGAAAATATTTTAGAAAGAAAGTAAGTGCCAAATCGTTGCAAACCCCAATTTTTTAAAACTGAGGAATTTCGTTAAGCCGGAAAACTTATAACCAGCCAGTTCCGTGGAAAACCCTGTATAGGTACTCGCCTTTTATTGGTAAGCGGTCTTACATTAGACCATTTGCGGGTTTTCGAACTTGTAAAGCTTTTTTGTTCTATTTTATTTATTAGGACATTCTGCAAGTGCAGTTTGATCCAGGCGCTTACGAGGTTTTAATAGAGTTTAAAATGTTTTTGTAGAATCATCGAATCGATATAAACCTTCTAATTTATTATCATTACAATCCCTGAACCCAATCTCTTCTTAATGATGATTGTTCTCTTACATGAGCTAATTTCTACGATTTTTTTTTTTTTTGAAGAACCTGATGCGTTTTTAATATTCACTAATGACCAGTCAGTTCCAAGTTTTCTGATTTCTTCCTACGTTTTGGTAAAGCTCCCAATATTTTTCAGGAGTTTTTATAACAGCATCAAAATGTTTTACACTTTTATTTTTGTAATTATTTTTGGAACGAAGTTATATAGCCGCAGCATAAGCCTGTGGATATTTTTTTTTTTTTTTTCGGGTAGATAGAGCCTAAGCAATTTATTGTTTGTCAGGCACCTCTGCAGAGCCAAATCCCCTTAATTAAGCATTCGGCTAGAGCATTTACTACAATGCGAACATTGAATCAACGATTGTAAATTGCAATTACAGTTTTGTTTTAAACTATCTAATTCTAAATAAAGTCGTTTATGTTGACAATAATAAAAACACAACTAAGGCACTCAGCCAAAATAAATTAAATGTTACTAGTGCAACCAAGTAGAATTGAAAAAATTTCCGCGCAAAATTTGAATTTCTCTCTAACCTAACAATTTAAGTTTGTGACATTATATTTGATTATACTATTTCTTTATAAGTAAACGTACTATTTTGCAAAGATCAACTAATAAAATGAAGTGTAATGTATATTGCAATTTATTATATTTATTACATGTTTATATTACAGCATAGGTTGTAGATATTAATTAAATTAACTATGTATTTATTATAAACAAGATATATTTACAACAATGTTTAATATTTAAGAATTATAGAAGGTATTGTGTATTAAGCTAATATGTGTGAAATCAAAAACTTACATATGTAAGAAATCTGTCAAAAATAAAATATGTAGATCCGCTGACAATTTCTACAAAAAACTAAAGTTCACTTTCAGAGTCCGTCCATTCCATTTCACTACATGATTCACTTAACTGTATGATGAATTCATTAACCCCATCATGAAGTCTATCACGTTCTATATATTATTTTGCAATTCGTTTGACATGTTCACTTTCGGCCTGCCACAGATCTTGGAGTAATTTCTTCGAATGACTGATGTATTAAAGCATCAGTATTAGTATTTGGATCATTATTATGAATTGCTACTTTACTTTTTACCATACTCTAAGTTAATTCAATTGTATTTAAAATCATCGCAATGGTAAGGGGGTTATCTTAAAACGGTAGTCCACGAGCTATTGCACAGTTATCTATTTTATACTCGGAAAGTGGTTTTTTTCGTTTTACTATTCTAGCAGTTCACATTTCAACATGGAAGGGTGATATGGCCATGGTGGTATAGCTGAAATTTATAATATATTGAGCACATATATAAAAAGTAAGGTTATACATTACTCACCGCCACATTATCGTTGATTGATGCTTGATAGCTTTCATAAAAGTTGTTATTTAATATATAAAAACGAAAAAAAAAAGATTTAAATGAAGAAAATGAGATATATAACAGATATAATAGCGAAACACAAACAAACAAATGAGACGGGACTGTACTTGGCTGTCAAACGTGAAAAAGTGGGTGAGTGGAATAAAGACATCGACAAATTAGTTCGCATATTTTCCAGACTTCAAATCTATTTGGTCGCACTATAATTAGTGATATTTACTTTCACATACGCCTATTTAAATAATATTACCAAAAAAAACTGTCTGTGTAAGTTAAATCTTCTTTTGTACCTTTATTATCACTGTGATATTTAATTTGAAAAGAATTAAAGCATAAAAAAAAAATCAATTCGACTGTCGGATTCGAACCCAGGCACATGGATTATAAATCAGGCGTTTTACCATTACTCTATTATGGACATGCAAAAGTTGTTGCGTTTTCTGGTACTTATATACGAGATGTAAAACTATATTGCGCTCTAAAAAACTAACGTCCGGTCATCTATGGCTAGGGTTGCCATATTTCCAAAAGCAAAAATACGGACAGTGCACCATATCAATTAACATTTCCGTGAAATGTATACAGGGTCGCTAAAAAGTATGGATACAGTTAAATATTTTCAGAACGGTTTAGCAGAGCTCGTTGAAATTTGGCATACAGTTAGAAGTGTTTAAATTCTATCATCTGAGATTTCTTTCAATTTTCTACCATCATTGATTTTGAAAATACAAGGCTAACTTGATTTTTTTTAAATGGCACGGGTGGTCAAATTTGATATTTTTAAAAAGAGCATTTTTTTCTGAATTCAGTAATGTAACACATGCCCACCTTTATTTTTGTTAAAAGGCAAAAAAAAAAATTAAATTCAAAAATTTAATTCTGGAAAAATAAAACTAAGTTAGCTGTGAAAATGCTGTTATTGACGATGTGTCACTTGCATATTCGCCAAAAATTAAACTTGTGTGCAATAATTTGTTCAACAATGGTACATTTAAGCGAAACTGAGCGTATAGAAATTCTCATGATGGTTGGTTATGGCGACAGAAAACGAAGTTGTGCTCAAGTAGTGACTCTTTTTAATGAAATTCATCCAAACCGGGAACCGATCTCCAGGACGACGGTTGCAAAAACCTTACAAAGATTTCAAGAAATTGGTAGCGTTAAAGAACGTGAAGACCTGGGCGACCTCGAATTATAACCAACGAAGAAAATTCTTTGAATGTTATGTTGGATATGGTAGAAAATCCAAAAAATTCAGTACAACAGTTGGCGTTGAACCACAACATGAGTAGAGGATCCATACAAAAAATAATGAAACGCGAAAAATATCATCCTTATAAAATTCACTTGCTACAAGAATTAAGTGACGACGATTTTGACCGCAGAACCGAATTTTGCGAAACTATAATGCACAGACTACATCAGGATGGTAACTTTCTTAATCGAGTCCTCTTCTCTGATGAGTCAACTTTTTGTCTAAATGGATATGTTAACCGTCATAACTGTCGATATTGGTCTAACAGAAGTCCGCATTGGATGGAGCAGGTTCATACGCAGCATCGACAGAAAATTAATGTTTGGTGTGACATTATTGGTCGGAATAACGTAGGTCCTTTTTTCATTAACGGCAATTTAACGTCTGAAAGATATTTGCAACTTTTACAACAACATATTGTTCCACGACTTAGGAAAATATTTCCAAACCACGGCAATCGAAATTGTATACCAACAGAAACCATATGGTTTCAACAAGACGGAGCACCGCCGCATTTTGGTCGTCAAGTGCGCGAATATTTGGATGAATCATTTCCCGGTAGATGGATAGGGCGAAGGGGGGCTATTGAATGGCCAGCTAGGTCTCCTGATCTGACCCCACTTGATTTTTTCCTGTGGGGTTATGTAAAAAATCGAGTGTATGTCAACAGACCATTACAAATCGAAGCCGTACAAGAACGTATAAGAAACAAAATTGCCAGTATTTCTCCAAATCATCATCTTTTGTAACATAAAAATTATGTAATTTCTTGTTTGAGCTTCTTTTTATTAAAATCTGTTCTGTTTCAGTTAAAGTGTTATTTTTACAATTATTATTAACTATTATTATTTATTTTTTGGTCAAACTTCACGCAGCAAAGAAGTAACGATAGATAAAGACAACATTTCCAAGG
The DNA here is from genome assembly GCA_004143645.1 of Protaetia brevitarsis. Classification (NCBI taxonomy): domain Eukaryota; kingdom Metazoa; phylum Arthropoda; class Insecta; order Coleoptera; family Scarabaeidae; genus Protaetia; species Protaetia brevitarsis. Next base: position 90,377 of record RXPK01000375.1, read on the forward strand.
CTAACAAAATTTTTCATTTTTCAAAATTTTACTAGTTCGAAATTTTTTTTTAAAGTTTTGATTAAAATAAGATATGGATGTGTTACATAACAGAACGCAGAAAAAAATCTTTTCAAAAATATTAAATTTGACCTTTCATGCCATTTAAAAAAAAATTAAGTTAGCCTTGTTAGCCAGAACAAATGAAGATAGAAATTTGAAGAACATCTTAGACGATAGAATTTAAATACTTTTAACCATGTACCAAATTTCAACAAGTTTTGTTTAATAGTTTTCATAATATTTAACTGTATCCATACTTTTTAGCGACCCTGTATGTCTTCAGACGTGATGCTACTGGAAATGCAATACAGAACAACAATAAATTGAATACTACAACAATACTAATCAAGCACTACCTCTTGTTTATTTGAAAGAAAATAAATCTGTAGATGACGCACATCATGCGAAAGTTTGAATGCTAAAATAACTATAAAAATGACAAAAGTACGACATGAGTACGACAAATTGGAAACTAGAAAAAAAAAAAATACGGACGCTTTGCAGAAATACGTACAAACT